>VOMN01122197.1:0-17304 GCA_014899125.1 Orchestia grillus
CTATCATCAGACGGCGGAGGAAAACTGTCTCATTCAACAGCTCGCGGACATGCGAAGGCACACCATGCACACAAAACGGTGGCACCCCAGTGTGGCGAGGGCGTAAAGACCCAAGCATTTTCAGGATATTCAAGATTCAAGGTAACGATCTGAGTGTTTAACACGCAATGAAATGGAACAATTCCACGTGCTTGAGAAATTAAGAGGTCTGTTGGTATACTTGTTCGCATGCAGCAAAAAGTTTGCTGGTATACATGAACGCATGAAGCAAAAGGTCTACTGGTATACTTGTTCGTATGAAGCAAAAAGTCTACTGGTATACTTGTACGCATGGAGCAAAAAGTCTGCTGGTATACTTGTACGCATGCACAAAAAGTCTGCTGGTATACTTGTACGCATGCAGCAAAAGGTCTCCTGATATACCTCTATGCTTGAAGCAAAGCCGCAGCAATCGACAATGCGAGCTTCCGTGTGAGCAGGCTACTCTCACACGACCCTTACTGCTAATCAAATGGAGTAAAGCTCAGTCTTGAATTAGTAGTTTTCCTTCGTAAGGCATTTCATCGATCTGTCAGTATACCTTAACAGTGATTTATAGATCCCATAGAATCGACAGAACACTTCATTTTTTACTCGTAATTTTTTAAAATATTTCTTAACATAACTTTAGACTTTTTCACGATTATGGATGAAACATTTACTCGCTGTTGGTTTCAAAGAATGCTAATATACGGTTCAGTCATCAAAACCAATCAGTCAACGATTAAAACAATATCTAAATATTCGCTAACGATTGGGATCAGTCGCAGGTACCTTACCTGCCCAATCATGTCGCCACATCTCATCTAAATGGCTCGATTTTGCCGGGCTTAGTAACATTAGCGCTTACTTGTGTATTTGCAATCATTCTGTTCACTTTTTGTACTGTTTTTGCTTCCATTGGTTTGGTCACACAATGTATGGTTCCTTGTCCCTGCGGTTTCTCATACTTCGTGACAGGCTATTTTTTGCACTCATATTTACGTCCGCGTAGTGTATCGCTGTATACAAATATGTCTTACAGGGGGGGAGAGTCAATTTTTGTTATTTCTTTCTCATTTGGCCCCTTCTATTTTATTTCTCCTTGATTCTAACAATGTTTTATTAATGATGTGCTACTCTTTTAATCAACAGTCCTTGGTGCTACAGCATAAAACAGTGTAAAATCTTTACAGTTTAAGATTTTAAAATCCCAACAGACTTATATTATCTCATGCACGGAGTATAAAACTTTCACTTCACGAAGATTCTGATCATCCCGCCGTATTTATCTTGGGTTCGTGACTGTACAAGTAATAGAGAGAAAGATACAATGTAATTGCGGTGATACGAAAATTCAAGCGCTTATGCTTAGAAACAGCTAACACTAAAATGGTACAAGTCTTCAAAAATTTGTGTTAAATTGCTTATAAACAGTTTATGGAGCCTGAACACAAGTGTTTGTTCAATTGTATCATTAACGTCTTCTACTAGGCAAAAATTTGTATAGTACCAAAGTATTTGGCCAAAACTGAAAATACGTCTTTAGTATTTTGTGGTGTGATCTTTACTCGCAGTGACAGAATGGAGACGATTATTGTAACCAGAAACTAACTTTTGACACTCGGTGTGCGGTATCTTGTTCCACTTGTGCACGCAGATGATCCTCAAATCAGCGACGTTGTTTGGGCTCCTCCTGTCCACAGCAGTTATGAATATTCACCGCAAACTTCCAATGGGATTGGTGTCAGGCGGATGGCTAGGCCGCTGAAGCGAACTTATTTTCTTAGTTGCAAACTATTCTTTTGTTTATTTTACCGTATGCTTGGGGTCATTGTCTTGCCAAATGATGCACTTGTGCCGCTGTAGAATTTTCCTGCCCTCGAAAGAAGCATCTGCTCCAGTATCTTCCTGTACATGGAGCTATCTGTTTTTCATGAATAAAGTAGAGTTTTCCTACGCCATGGGCCGTAAAAAAGCCCCACACCATGATTCTACAACCCTTCATGCATGACGGTAGGGAGATTTTCTTGGGATCATATACCATCCCTGTTTTCCTCCACACATGACGAACGTCGTTTTGGCCTGAAAGTTCAACTTTGATTTCATCGAATCTCACAACCTGTTTCCAAAACTTAATTCCTTCGTCGAGATGACATTTGGCAAACGTTAAACGGGTTTTCATATGTTTTACTTTAGGAAAAGGAGTCCATCGGGGAATGAAGGTATGCAGACTACTTCGATTCAATTTTCCAGTAACCGTTTCTCGACTGACGTGAACTCCTTGTAATTTTACTTATTTCTGTTGTTATGTAAGTGTTGTACTGGGCTTATTGATCACATTATGCAGTACATAGGGTCATAACTGGCTCTTTGTTTTGAGAGGAGCTTCCACTCATGGCAGATTGGCGATTGCTACAGTCTCACGAGGCTTCAAACATTGTCATAACAGTTGAGCATGGAACCAAGATACGTTCAGTAATTTGCCTATACGTTAATCCTAGGGTACGAAGTCAAACTATTTACTTTCAAATAGCTTCAGCTATTTCTTTGAATTTTGGGATTGCATCCAATGAGTATCCATTTTCAATAAAATCTGGAGAGATAATGATTTTTTTGAAGAGATAATAATTAATCAATTTTGGTTTCGTTCCATAGATTGGGCGGTCAATAGTAAATATAGTTAGCAGCTTCTTAAGAGTTTTAACAATCCTTCGACTCGGACGATTTTGCGAATTTTAGTTTGTTTACATTATGCGTGCTTCTGGAAGTTTCTGGGAGCTCAACACCAAGTTTTTCAATAAAGATACTCAAATTGTGCAATACTATAACAATGATTTAACATGATAGCAATTTCGGCGAAATAATTTGTCCCATAAATTATTTGCTTATTTTTTTCTGGTTGTCTCTAAATTTTGTTCTTTTCTGTGAAAATCGTCTAGTAAGTAAGTGTTCTATGAACTACTTGTACTTCTTTATCTCAAACCAGAACTCGAAATTTTCAAATTACGTAACGAATAAATCTGTGCAAATTCTTAAATTTACGCGCTGTAAATAATATTTTTGTGTTCTTATCGATAGATATCTTAAAAGCATTAATTGGTGTGAACGAACTTGGCATCATACAAAGTCTGTTAAACAGATTGTTCTTGAATTACTGAAAAACTTGTCTAAGTAAAGTTCATAGTGCTTTAGAGCTCGCACTAATTCATGCATAGTACCACCACACCAGACATTGATTTCAGCTCAAAACGCGCTCGGTTATCAGCATGTTCTGCGCTTTGTAAGCTCAAGCGACGAACATTTTACAACCCAACTGAGTTGGGAAATGAACGTCTCGCGTAAAGTCTGTTCAACTCCGGCGGCCAAGTTTCCATCCCCATTGCAAGATCCAACCCTTTGATTCGCTTTACTGCTCAACTTTTGATGAGAGCGCAGTCCGAATTAAAAATCAAGCTCAAGACTTAAGAGGAATGCACAGCGAAAGCTCGCTAGCTTTACGGAATGCCAAAAATCTCGGCGAGGGTAGCCTGTGTTAGCAGCTATACTTTTTGCAAGCGGCTAGACCGTCATGAGGCGGCGATGCTCGGGAGTTAGCAAAAGATTGTGTCGTAAAGGATTTGATTTCTTTCCTCAGGGTTTGGGATATCGTTAAGACTTTTCTGGCGAGTTAGGAAACGTTGGAAGGTCGTTATTCAATTTTTCATAGTCCCAGAAGCACCAGCTGCTGCCGTGCATGCTTCGCAGGATCTTTTCAAATGTATATACCGAAGCTAATTTAGTGTTCTGTAGCCTAAATTTAATTGAAAGATGCAAGATTAGCACGTTATACATCATCACAAAATGAAATATTCATTCATGACGGCAAAATATATTGAATAAAAATCACCATGTGTGCATTGATAACGTTGATAACTTCATTGAACTGTTTTATTCAAATGGTTTTTCAGGAAACGGAAATGATTATTTGCCGTCAACTTGTGATATCAATACATAATTTTTAAATACCAGAGCTCCGAGTTTGATTTATGTCGTTCCCGAGGTTGAAATTAATCGATGAAGCTCACAACTTTTTAACGAGTTCTTTGATATCGTTTAAATGATTTTCTCAGATCCTAATTCAAACTTCATCATATAGCTTTAAAACTTAAAACTGTTTGTATGGGGATACTTTAGTTCTCTTATACTTCAAAATATGTTTGAGTGTGTGGTTATTGACAAACAGTGATTAAGCTTCAAACAAAATCCACTGCTTTCGTGACCATACGTATTAGCTTCTTGAAATACTCAGCTATGTTTCATTTACTTCCATTCATCATGATTTTATTGTGGAATTTTTAACTTTTGTGATAACTAAGCCGAGCTCTATCTCAGCAAACAGCAAGTTAGCCACACTCTTGGGTGCATATTTATTTATATTATGGTGAGCACACGTTGACATAACCAAAAGACTAAGTTTCTGTTTGCTATGTTGAACAAGCGTTCAGACCTTCTAGAGACTATTTTTCATTTTGTTATTATGAGAACAAACTCAACCATAACGAGGCTATTTTCCTTTCTTGAACATACATTCAAAACATTTTGAGACCATTTTTATTTCTGCTATTTTGTACCCACATTCCCAACCGTCAAGCGACTATTTTTCGTCTTACAGTATAAAACACGGACTTTGAAATCTGCATTGAATCATTCACAAGACCCTCGTCGAGGGCACCCGTTGTTCACAGGTAGCGATGAACCGAAACAAACTATGGTGCGAAAAGCATCTCATCTCGTTGTCGCCCTAGAGCTCGCAGTCAAAAGTGAGTCGTCTGGTGTGTTATCCCGTTGTCGGCGGTCGGAGATCCGTCGAGGCTCCGAAAATCGAAGCTTCGGTCTTTATCTCGGCATGACGAGCAGTATAAAGTTTGAATGAGGACATAAAGCTGAAAGAGATGAAAAGTTGGACGATTTTGATGGGTACTCCATACCGTTATTGAGTAAGCATTGATATTTAGCTTCTTGCTTCGCTGGCTAGACGAGAAAAGTTTTTTCGAACTCGACAGCGTCGATGGAAGCACAATAAGACTCACTGGAAGTTATTCTGTCTTTTCCTATCTTTTGTTCCTGACTGTGTCGCTACAGAATGAATAGGAAGCCTCATTAGCACGGAAGTTTATTTCAGTTTTCTCTCCTTACCATTCAATGCTATCATCTGCTCCTCATTTTTCCCGTATTTTTAAAGTCAGACATTTGCTCTTATGTGATTAATAACAACTGCATTTTAAGGGAGCAAATGATGCCAAATCTCGAAGAAAGTTAGAAAATTGATAATGAGCAAATTAAATTAATTGGATCTTGCCTAATCATACATAGTTCAGAATCTCTCACTGAGTCGTTAGTACAAGGCTTTTGATGGTAACAGGCAGAGAGTCCGAAACTGCGCCTAGTCCAAAAGCTTATGGCTAGCAGCATTCATAATGAACCTACGTTGCTAAATTGGCTTTGATTTGGAAGCGTTTTCATGGATGTCACTGAATTTCTCTTATTTCTGATATGAACAGGAGGAGGCGATGTTTGCACGCAGCTGTTCGGGCTGAGTGTCACTGGCCGTGGAGGGGGCGAGGGGTAAGGAAAGTGAAGTGCTTCTACATGGACAAACTTCATCATGATGAACAGCTATGTTCATGAACGGACGTGAAACAAAAAAATGAATCATTATTTAACACGCACATTTCTTGTAGCCTTAAAGTGAAGAACTGTTGTCCAATGCTTTCTCATTGCCTCCAGGTATGTCCAATATTTACTTTATTTTGGTCTTGTTATAATGGATCCTTGTTTTTTCACTAGTGCAGACCGAATAATCTAGAAGGTTCTGTCATGGTTTTGTAGAATTAGTGACTCATTTGCGTTGATGAGAGAGAATAATTTTAAATTTGAGTACACAATCAACTCGGACATAAAGTTGCGCGTATGATCGCCATTAATGAAACAGATTATACACAGGAGTCCTGTGTGAAAATACTCACTGAGGACCCGCTCGAAGTTTGTGTTTAATGATATCGTTTACACAAAATCTATCGGCCAAATAAATTTATTGGTATAAAATTCGACGATGCTGAAGTCTCTCATTAAATAGAGGCCTGGTTACAAATGAAGCTAATCGTACCGCCACAGCGAGGTGCGGCGGTAGAAAACCTTGAACTTTTATTTTCAGCGAGGAAATTTTCTCATGGAACTTAACTGGTCTCAATTTTGCTCACATACGTGTTAGCCCGGACATGCAGTGGAGTGGCTACCCATGATTATTTATTGTACGTACTGTCAGTTTCTCTACGATTCCAACATGATTTCTTACACATAAAGGAGTGAAAAACTGTCATCGAAATACAAGAGATCACAACCACCGTAAGTACTAAAGATTCGAAAGAACTGCTATTCTTATCATAGTCTCGAATCTATGATCCCACTATGCCATCAATTTTACAAAATTGCTTCCTCTGATACTGCTAATTGGGCCGATTTTTAAATTTTCCCTGAATGAAAGCCTTTGATTGCCGC
The DNA here is from genome assembly GCA_014899125.1 of Orchestia grillus. Lineage (NCBI taxonomy): Eukaryota > Metazoa > Arthropoda > Malacostraca > Amphipoda > Talitridae > Orchestia > Orchestia grillus. The sequence continues at coordinate 6,559 of VOMN01122197.1, forward strand.
CAGTTTACATCCAGTCGAATTGCTTCCAAAGTATTCCAAATCAGGACGCTGGAACTGCGCATTACGTACGGAAGTTTCTCCTCGGATGAAAATGTATATCAAAGGGCTGTTTCTTCTATTCATTAACAAAACACCCTCCCAAGAAACTCAGAATGGAAGTGCTTTAGCCAACGGCCATCTAGTCCACACTCAAAAATTCCCTCTTTCAGACGCATTACACTTCTATAGAAAGAGACCTTTTGCCATCTAATTAATCCCATTGACGAAAAACACAAAAGCGGACTAGAAGCTTTTTTTAGCCATGCTCTTTCGAACTTAATTAAGCACTTGAAAGGTTCTCGAGTTTCGTCAAAATGGACTAGGTTTGAGCCATAGTTATTTCTCTTTGACTTTCAGAGGTAAAAGGAATGTATATGAATGAAAGCTACGAATTGAACGCTTTTATTCAGCTTTTTACAAGATGAAAGTGGATATCCCAATTTAGATTTGACATTTGTAGCAATGTAGTAAATTGGTTGGAAAAACGATATGTTTGAAATACTTGAAGAATGTGAGGAACATTTTGCCAATAAATTATGTATGTTCCAATACAGTAAAAAACTGTCAAAGTGAGTTCTCTACTCATCTTCAATATCTAAAATGGAGTACAAGTTTGCACAAATCACAAATGCACGAAAAAAATAGAAAATTTACTCCAGTTTCGTTCGTTTTGATTCAAGCTTTTTTAATATGTTCAAATTCGCATTTCGTCGTAGACAACTGGACACGCCTGGAAAATTGCTTGACGGCTTTCTGTGTACAGTTGTATCTATCATATGCATGTATTTTTGAAAAAGATGCTTTTCCGCCTAAACTTTTCTCATGCTGCTCACACTTCCCTAAGTAACAATCAATTTGAGTTATTATCAGAAACAAATGTTTAGAAATGTGCCTCAAAGAATTCCTCTTGAATATAGATCTCTATAATAATTGACAAAAGAGATGAGAAATTTCTGTTACCTGTCAGTTTTCAAGCATGGATTTCAGTTTCCTTTTCCTAGGTTTTTCAGAATTGTTACGTCAAAGGAAGTTGTAATATATTGATGCTTCGTTGATTACTCCCTTCATGAATAGGTCATCAAATTGTTCCCCATTGGCCTTAATTATAACTTAATTATTACCTCAAGTTATGATAGAACACCGCACTATCACATACGCTGAACAATGCTTAAAAGCATTTCCTGCTTGCTCATGTTTCTGCCTATTCTGCTTCGTTCAGTTTAAAAATGTTGTTATAAGAACCGATGTATTCATTATTCAGTATTAGGTATTCAGTATCCAAGAACAGAAGTGCTCAGTCGTTGAGGCTTTGAATTACGCTTTAGAAGTTCGTTTTCTACCTATTATTCACGAGGAGTGGGTGTCTATTTGAATACTCGAATTAGTCTCGTTCCTCATCCTGGGGTTTCAGGTTCGTTATCACATGCCTGTCTGTCAAGCGAAGGTCGTTTAGAAAAGCACCTTACACGCGTTGAGTTCGAATTTTTAGGTCCGGAACTCGTAAACTACAAAATTCATGAAAAATAACAATTCATACGGAAGGATATTATTCATGTACGAAAAGGCATACTAGCGGCTGTCAATTCATGAATGAATTTACAGAGAAAAGTTAGTTTCCAATAAAGTCATTTTTAAGAAATACAACGTGCTTTAATGGAAGAATAAAATAAATTAAAGTGGAATGTGACCTCACTGTTTGGTTGTTTTAATAAATCATACCAAACCGAGGGACAAACTGGTTTGATGCACTCTCGTATGCGGAATTTTCTTACAATTACTTTCGGAATAAACTTCTGTTTATTATTATTATAAGTCAGCACGCAATCTGCTGGGGTCAAGCCAACCGACGCATCGTTGAGGTGGCTGATTAGATGCCTTACCCGGACCAGGGAATGCCATTTCTGCTGTTATTATTTTCCCTTCACGAGATTTTTCTTCCATGGGAGGACTGAAATTCTGGAATATGGGTGAATTTGGAAGAAGAACAGTAAGAAGTAAAGCTAATATTCATCAAGACGACTACTTCCACTGACTTTTCATTTCCATGGGAACCTTTTCAGCCGCCTTTCATTGCTGAACTGGTGAGACTTTATTGGTCTAAACGTTTTCTGGCCGTTATACGAGTACAAACTCCCTCGTTCATTACGCGCTCCAAAGTAGAGCTCGTTGAATATTGAGCGAGAAAGGAGTGAATAATTGCATGCAAATTTATTTGACTTCTAGGCATAGAAACTACATTGCTACTTGTCTAACCATTAAAGAATAAGAATATAATATTAAAAAAACATCAATTGGGAGAAACTATTTTAAATTCCTAATCTGATTGAAAATCGAGGATTGGCCTGAAGTAAGGGACATTTTTGCGTAAATTTATCAGAGTTGTAGACGTAAGAACTTCACCACTATTAGTAATTTAAGCATTAAATTATGAAATCAAAGATGTGGGAAAGGGTAATTAAGTAGTACGAGTGATGAGGACAAATTGGAGTGACGAGTAGTAATTAAGTAGTAGGGGTAATGAGGACGAGTTTTTACGACTATTGTTCGGTTTCAGTGCATGTTCGTGATCATTTAAAAGAAGATTTGCAGTCTGAAAAATTGAGCCTAATATCTTGGTGGAACAGAAGGTTAACACTGCCGTACAAATGATTTAGATTCGAGAAAATATGTAATTTTCTGGCTGCCCGTTTGCATTACCCGAACATTCTCCTACAACTTCATGTGAATGTTGTTATAACTATGCTATAATTTTTCACTTTCTGCTCAAAGATGCCACGGATATTTTGAATATTATTGATGAACACTTCAGATTAGTCTTTTTAGTCAATGCTACACTTTTCTTACTAAATGTATGGCAGATCCATCCCAAAAAAAAGTTTTCTTTAGTGTTCAATATGAATTAACGTTCTATAAGTATTTTCTAGAATACAAGTTCAAAACAGAGATAATCTGAAACTGGCAGGGACAGTTGCATTGTCCAGTCATTAATCGATGTCTACCAACGATTTAATGTTTTAATAGTTTTCCTCCATAAAAGATGTTTGATACCAATAACATCAGTCAATAAATTAGTGTGTTTTTAGTCTAACTTGGATGTAGTTTACTTCGCAAAACGGTGTTTATTCGCCAAGCAAAAACAACATCGGTACTCTTCACCTGAACGTGTTTTACGTTGACGGTGACATTGCTTCAACTACTCAAAGGAGATGCTTTTGATCCGTAAAAATTGAAACCGAATCAGACATCTGCGATCAAAATAACACTGATCTGTTCGAGTTATTTCAAAAATTAATATACGAAGACATGCCAATGCGGAAGCTCACAATCATAGCATGCGCATAGCTTTCATATAGTATTCTTTAAATCCCCTAACGTTACTACGGCAAGCAAGCAGTCGAGATAGATATTTACCATCAATCCACGTCCTTAACGTACATTGTGTTCAAGTTTCGCTCTGCTAGCCTACATTATATTCATATATTGGGAAGACAGAAGCAAAGTCTGAAGGCTGCAATGTCCCTAGCTATGTACGTGTAAATTTTTCTTTTCTTTTCAAGGCTACGTTATATCGAATGGTAAAAGGCAATGCCGCAGCCTACGACTTCTTCAACCACGTACGTTTAAAATTTTCACTCTTCTAAGCTACGTTGTATCGTCAAAGGAAGAAGCCAAGTCGGAAGTTTACAATCAAGCCATGTCCCTAACACTGATCGTGTAATACTTTTATTTCGCAAAGCGCTGTTCGAGCCTCAAGGGCGAAGACTCGATGACTCTGATCTGCAGTCAGTACGGCTCCTGGCAAGACTCCAGAAGCCTATTGCCCCGGCGTCTCGGCCGTTATGGACGTCACTTGACCATAGCTGGGAGACGTTTGCTGGAGATGTACGGGCCTTTGCCGTGCCTGCAGAGTCGTAATTCATCTTCTAAAAAATTGATGCTCAGCCGACACGAACAGTGTCCTTGTTGTACAAGTTTAAAAGCTTGAAAACGAACGGCAGGCTCACTCCCAAGCGCGTGCTCCAGTTTCAATTAAAGGCTCGCGTCTCGCACGCCAGTTTGTAGCTCGCAATGTGATTCTGTTTTCTGCTTCTTGCATTGGTTTTATTATTTGGGATTCAAATTAGGTTCAAGATGCTTGCGTCGATTATATGAATCAATTAGTAAATGAATTGATTTCTCGAATCTGCTAATATTTACCTAGAAATATTTCTATAGGTGTTATCAATTCATCTTACATTTCAATACCATGATTTACAATATTTGTTGCTAAAATTTTTGAAAGAAAATAAGGTAAGCGTAAGAACTTTTGCAATAAGAAGAACCGCGTATTGTCATTTTATTTTCCGGTAGATGCGAGATCGATAAAATGAAAAAAAATCATAGGAAAGCATTGTATAAACTCTGGAAATATAATATACATTTGTTTCTTCCTTCCTTCGGGTTATCAGTTCATTTTCTTTCTGCACCTCAACGAATTCTTCCCTACGTTTTTACCTACATGAGTCATTTGGAAATTCGAAGTATTTCCACTTTCGTAAAAGCACGCGTTTGAGTTCTTTAACCATAGATCAGTCACCAATCAAGACATAAAACTCAGTGTCTGATCAATCTTCCCCCGTGTTGTTCTCCTAATCTGTAGATGAGTCGCCAAAAGGTCAGTATCTGATTAATTGTTCGCCCCACTGTTCTCTTATCTGTAGATCGGTCACCAGTTGAGTCACAAAACTCCGCATCTGATCAATCTTTGGCCACGTTGTCCTCCTAATTTTTAGATCACTCATAAATCAAGTCATAAAATTGAGTATCGTATCAATCTTTCACCAAGTTGCCCTCCTAATCAGTAGATCAGTGAATAATCAAGGCAAAAACTTCGGTATCTGATCAATCTTCTGCCATGTTACCATCTGCATAGGTATGAATATGGGTACTTGAACTCTCACAGGATACGTAGGTGGGAATATATATTTAGACACATGAGCATTCAGAAGATACGCATGAATGTCTGTAGATACGAGAGCATTCAGAAGATACGTATGAATGACCGTAGATACAAAAGCATTTAGAGGATACATATGCATGAACCTAGATACTAGAGCATTTAGAGGACACGCAAGCATGAACCTAGAAACTAGAGCATTCAGAGGACACGCAAGCATGAACCTAGGTACTAGAGCATTCAGAGGACACGCAAGTATAAACCTAGATNACACGCAAGCATGAACCTAGATACTAGAGCATTCAGAGGATACGCAAGCATGAACCTAGATACGAAAGCCTGCAGAGGATACGGAGTTATGAGTCGCCAAAGGACACGTGAGCTCTCAAAAGATATAGAGGTGACTTTCTTCCCCGGCTGAGCTTATGGCAAGTATTCCAGGAGCCTCGGCGAGTCTGTACAAGATGGACGACTCGCATAAGCGAAGCCTGTGTGCTCAAGACAGCATCAGTGTTGCCATCTGGCGGGCCTCCTGCCAAAAAGAGAAGTGCAGTATTAGGGATAATCATTTTCATAGGATTTTGAGACTTTAGGGGAGACCTTCAGACAAGTAGCGGGTTACTCAGGGGTGTGTTTAGTGAAGTCTCTTCGTCAGGGAAATTTTTGATTTTGTACTGAGTTGTGAACTTTTACATAATTACTGGATATTGAAGACAGCCTGATCGACCTTAATATTTCCCTAAAATTTCGTGAACACCATTGTTCATAATAAGTAGTTCGTGCACTCTGCTTGTATCGTGCTGTTACGATGAGTCAGCATGAGGCGCTCACCTCACCGAGTGCGTCTTATGAAGATTACTAAAAATATTGCTGAAGTACCTATTCAAAATGACGCTGTTTTACCTCATTTTTAGAACAATCGTACGAGCGTACATTGTTTCTAACTCAATAACCTAGAAGAATCGAACGCAACTCTACAAGTAAATTGTGATTACGAAAGCAATCCGTTGGGGCTTGTGGAAAATTTCGAGATCAAAAATCATGCAGGGCAATAGCATAGGAAAGAGCTCAGGCCACCACACTATAAAACAGGAAAGAGCTCAGGCCACCACGCTATAACACAGGAAAGAGCTCAGGCCCCCACGCCATAACACAGGAAAGAGCTCAGGCCCCCACGCTATAACACAGGAAAGAGCTCAAGCTTCCGTGCTATAAATAAAACTTTTCCCTGCAGTACTCAGAGCTGGACGATGCTGGAAAAGCGAGTGAGTCGAAAAAATACTCACTGTAACTCTGTGATTACCAATGGGTTACCCCTTGAGTGGTAGGTAGAGACTAAATGCTCTGCAATTTGTCGATCGCATCTAAGACTAATTGCATAGTCGAGTAATATTCTCCTTCACGAGTGACGGAGGCATTTTGCTTATCCATGCAGCTACTTACCAATGGAATTTAAATTCTAGATTATTAATTTCCCAGTTAGGTTAAATTTTCCCATTTACAAACTGTTATGCTGTTTGTAGAAAAATTCATAACGTAGATTACAATTTATTCTTTCCAAAAAGAAAAAATAAACATTACATGAACTAGTAGTACATGAACGTGTTTCAAGGTACAGGTTTTGCACAGAAACGAACACGAGATTTCTTGTTGTTTGCTAATAACTCCTTAACTCAAAGACAATTCATTTTTTCCGAAAAGCATTGAGATCGCATGACATGAGCTGGTAGGCACATGAACGTATCTCATGGTACCGTTTTTGTACAGAAACACAGGCGAATTATCACTTCACTACATCCTTCGTGCTTTGAACGATAGACTTGCGTGATTTGCAGACCCCCTCGCTCCGCTCTTACCACGGCGATAACCGAACGAAAACCGAAGTCTGGGACCGCGTTATTAGTGTCACCACTGGGACACTCAAGACAAATGACTGCTGCTCTCACGCTCAAAAGATGGGCTAACGAACGATCGTATTTGGTATCAGAAGCGTTACACGAAACTTGAAAAGGGCTAGTTAGTTTTATACGAGCCCCTGCACATAAATCTAAAGTGATACACCGAGGAAATTTATGTGAGGGACTTTCAAAGAGGAAGATGTGATTCGGGTAATGTTTTCCTTTTCAATTAAGATTTTCCACGATGCAGTTTTTTGTGTTTTTTCATTATAATTCAAGGACGCTGGGTTAGCCACGTACGGTCATCTCAATCATGTCCAGTAAGATGAACGAGGTATGGGCCTTGCATCAATAAATACGAGGTAGCGGCATTCCGTATGATGGAGAAATCAAAGATCGTATATTTCTTAAATAAAATTTGTTTTTTGAAGAGACTGCGTAGTATGCTTCTCTAGATCATGATTCTCGATATCGCCAGCGCATTCAAAGATTTTTAAGAAATTTTTTCTTTCCCTGTTATCCTTCAATGATGACTAGAAAATGAAGTACCAGACATGCATTGTGTTTTTTGAAAATCAAAATGTCTTCACGAGTTGTTTTCATTTAGAAAAATAACTCAAATTGGTCGGAAATTTTTTAAGACTGAAAAATACATACTGGTAAATAATGACCATACAAAATTCGATATTTACCGACCACGCTCGTCGAATATGACAGAAAAATTGTGCTACAGGAGTTAAATTGCAAAGTAAATAAATTATTAGTAACTTTCGATAGTAGAAATAGTAAACTAATTTTTGATCGATATCCTCTTGTTTTAAATTTCCCATTTACATACGAACCTGAGGTACATACCCCACCTTAAAATCAACGTATTCCAAATTGACCAATCTCAAGTCTATTTAGAAACAGCAACTCTATAAAAGAGTTAGCATTGGTAAATCGTAACTTTCTATTTGTCGTATTACAAGCGTTTGCAACACATGAGAATTGTGAATTTAGGTACGAGTTAAATATAATATTTTTGAAAATTAAATTCACATTGTGTAAACGTGGCCTCAATAGGCACATTGGGAGCGGTATTCAAACATACTTTAGCCAATATGAGGCATCCGATAGAGTGCAACTGTGAATAATCGTCTTATATTCCATGTGAAGAATAGGACAGCTTCACTTTAAAAATTTGAAGGTATTTGAGTTATACAAAAGGACAGCGTTTCATGTGTCACTTGGAAAAAATAATGATGATGACACGGATTTAACAAATGATGTTGAGAGTGTTTGCTCTCACCTATAGGCGACTAGTAAAGATTTAAATGTCAGGAGAAATCTTTGAAATAAACTCTCCTTTCTTCTCAATCTGATCGAGAGGCCTTCGAGGCGGAGTTTCAACTTCAAAGTTATATCCATTAGTTAGGAAAAAACTCGATTCCGGGACTGGAGTCAAATACAAAAGGGGCGTTAATTCACCGATCTCAGTTGAAGTTGGGCTAACTTGTATTAGCTAGCTTACGTCTTTTTCATCTTCTTGAGTTTCCGATGACTGAAAGAATTCCTCAGCTGTTCAACTCAAGACTGAGTCTATGGAGGCAGCGTCAACCTCGATTGGACGAGAGCACTCGGTTCGAAGATTGGAATCCGATATTTGGTCTAAGAAACGTTGTCTTCGACAGAGTAGCATCCAGAAACCTAAATCTCTTCCCTCATTCTCCCTACCGGTTGTGAGTCTGTTCTATTAAACTTCAGAGAAGAATCAGTTAAATTGGCTCCGTCCCAAGATCTCATCTTTAACAACACTTTCTTCTAAAGTCATTGTCAGATAATTGTGAGATGGAACGATTTGAAACCGAAATAATGACTCTATTGACAACTTCAGTCACGAATTGTTATTTAGCAGCAGTTTCCGCGCAGATACTTTTAATGTTTTCTGTAGCTGTTAAAAGTATGGCTTCAAGGATGACAAATAGCTTGTTTTAGAGGAATTGGCAGACGTGCTCATGTACATGGAAATAAATAGTGGCAGTTAGCAATCTGTATAACGAAATCGTGCTTCATTGTATTAGTTCACGGTCACAGAAAAATAAGCGACTTGTGCTGCCTTCGCAGAAAAAAACAAGCTGAAAAAATAGCCTCGTGATCTTATCGATTCAGCACGCTTTCGCTCGAAAACAGAACTGTTGCCTAATTAGCTGCACATAAACTGAGTCTTCACCTAGAAATCTACGTGACTGAATTTTTGCTTCACGCATCTGAACCCAATTTGTTCACCAGAAATGGTCCAAAATGTTGATAATATTGTATATTTTAAGGTAAAAAGTACCCATGATCATTTTCATTCGTACCTTTTCTATAAAGCAAATAAAAATATACATAGCTACCATATTGGTACTCGCTGTAAAAAGCAATACAATGGCAGCATTCTAGATATCCTTAAGATTAATGAAATTTAATTATCGATGCATAGGATATCAGGAAATATTATTTCAAATTACAAAGAATAAGAGTCAAACGGTGATAGCTGTACCATTGTATGACTCTTTTTTTCTGCAGAATTTGAGAGAGTGTTTTATATTGTAGTACAGGCTGATTTTCTGTAGAATTTGAGAGATTGTTTTATATTGTAGTAAAGGTTGATTTTCTGCAGAATTTAAGAGGGTGTTTTATAATGCAGTAGAGGTTGATTTTCTGCAGAATTTGAAAGAGTGTTTTATTATAGTGAAGTAAAGGCTGATTTGAATTGCGAGCGATTTTTGAAGACCGTTCCAGTCCTATATCGGGAGCTTTGCTTAAAAGTTATTCATGAACTTGAACTTTCCATTTCAACAATCACAATCAGGAGATGCTCCGTTTTACTCTTAATTAAATATTTATTGTGAGTTAATGATCAGAAATCTCATCCTTCAAGTGCGATTTTCATGATTGCAATTGCACTTGCTCCTGCATCAAAGCGATTTTTTAAGTTAGAAGCCCAGAGATTTTACTAAGCAATTTTTAGTTCGCATAAACATTGATGTCCAGTGGAATAACGGCCTTATTGGGCAGCGTTTCTGATAGAATTTCGCCAAAACAGGGGGCTAAGGAGCTTCAATTTTTTGTTGACAGCTTCCTAGAGGTATAGCAGTGACGATGTACATTTTGCTATTTTTTAACGCACTCTTCTCCGGAGTATAGATAGTGTTTAAGAACGCGAGCAATACTCATGACGGCATAAACTATCACGCAATCGTGTAATGAAATACGCAAACAATTTTATACAATTTTTTTATGAAGGTTTATGTCTTACATTGATGTAAAATCCGATACATCTGAGAAAACGATAATCCCCGAGAGTAAGTTCGAGTTCGTTGCAGGGTTTCTTCAAATTCATGAGCTCAGGTGACAGCTAGACATCCCCGTAGCGAGATCTCGTAGTCGAGAAAAGAAGGAAGCTTGCTTTTCACTTTCAAAAATAATATGCTTGCCCCGTAAAATGTTATTCGCTCACATTGATGGAAAAATTAACCGGAAATTACTGCATCACAATCCCACTTACGCAATTTTTATCATCCAAAAACCTCAGACCAGTAAGACTTGCTTCGTAATGACCAGTAAAATTCCATTAATTTAGAATTTATGAGAATTATCAGTCGTGTTAATAACCTTTTCATATTTTCATATCATCTACAGTACGTTCCTGCCTATGAACAAGTGACACAAAAGTACAATTTGCATGTAATTCTTTCATTATGAGTAGCTGAACTTTCACGAAGTAGGTTTAGTGGATTTTCTGCGCCGTGAATTTCTCGGTAGAAATTTAGACATTCACTCGCGCATTATAGAGGCATGCCTCGCGGGTGTGGTGTACTTCTCAGTCATCGTAACATTTTTTCTTCA
>VOMN01122199.1:0-35721 GCA_014899125.1 Orchestia grillus
GGTTTTTTTAAAGGTCCTCCCGATAATACGTAAGCACCCGATTTTATCTTGAAAATGACGAATTACCAAAGCCTAAGATCCTTTTGTTGGAAATATATTATGATCAGTAATGCTATTATACATTCACGTGCTTCAAATATCGCACGGTGCCCCTATTGGTAAGTATATTATGCATAAACTTTTCATTGGTTCAATCATTTATTAAAGAACAATGAATATTGAAATTTGAAGGCCAAGTCCTAACCTCCGTTGTGCGAAATGCACGCCAAAGATGGGGGAGGCATCTCCGAGCGTACGCTGGTGAGCTTCTGTGTTTAACAATACAGTATGAACAATTAGTGGAACAGGACCTGGATGCCGACACGAACTTACAATTGAATTAAACTGCATGCGTGAACGTCTACGTAACTGAGTAATTTATACTAGACACCATCATTAGTTTTGACAATGAAGGTTGGAAATGATGTTTTTCAAGGACATCAATTCAATAAATATTACGGAATATCTTGATGAATAACGCAATGTCAAATGATTATTTCATGGCAAATAAGCGTAATTTTCCATCAGCTTTTATTACGAAATAATAGAAAGTTTTCTTTATTCCATGAAATTTTGTTTATGGATTATTCGTGTTTTACATTTATAACTAGCGTTATATTGAAGAAAGACAAACGTGAAAATTCATTAACCTTACCAAAGTTCTAGGATTAATTTTCTCCCTTTTGTTAAGTTAGAAACAAGTGGGAAACCATGGTATGAAGCCAGGCACGAGGCAAAAGTGAAGTTTCGTTTCACAGTGCAATATTGAGAACAAGAAATTGACCTCGAAGATTTTATCGTGCGTTTGAGTTACCAAAATTTTATGATCACCCACTTTTTCACCAATGGCTGAAAAATTCCCTAAAAATTTGGAGAAAAATAAATGCTTCAAAACCACTGGGTATACGTATGTATAGTTCACCCATATCTATTTATCAGGGCAACGTGGAAACTTGTCAGAGTGATCTTAATTGGCCTCTCGTTGTAGCATTCAACGGTTTAGCTTGGTGGCTCCAGGTGCTCGCCTTGTGAGAAATAAGAGAACGACTATGCCGAGCTGCTAGGACGGTTGCGCTGTGGCTGACTGGTATCGACCTGCTGAAATGCCGTCTCCGACTGTAGGACCAGAGCATATAAAGTAGACTATCTTATCGTACTGTACCTCAAGCCTTTATTAATTAGAACCAAACATCCACATGTATTAGAATTGATTCATAGAATAATTAAATTTTTCATTCATCCCACTATTATTTTCGTTTGGGAATTATTCTAATTATTGGAAAATTGCAACTTTGAATTCGATGTATTAAATGATTTAACCATTTATTTTCACTTTTTATTAAGGCAAAGTCAAAATTCATAATTTTACTTATAAGCTATTGGAGCTGCTTAGTTTTTCGTATTTCTATGTTAACATTACACGGAGTCTTCAGCACAAGGATGGCGCTCTAAATGCAAGTGCGACAGAGCTCGGAAAGTTAAGCCTTAATAACCTTTTCTGCGTGGTGCAGACCACCTGTTTTAATTGCTCGGCCTAGAGCCGCAGTCTTTCACTTTGCCTACGCAAATTACATACAACATTGGAGGGCAACATTGGACGACGGAAGCGTGGCGCAGTGTCTTGTTTGCGCAGCGTGTAAAGGAAGACCGCTGCCCCGCGTACAGCAATTAAGACAGACGGCCTGCGCTAGATAAGGCTATTCAGGCATAATGCTGAAGACTCTTTACAGTGGCTACCGTCGCTGATTTGCGCTTGATTACCTTATAGAGCACTAAAATATTCTTTCTGCAAACAGAACGGAAATGTTTGCGCAACATTACGACGGATAGTTTACTTCCAATAACGGCGAACAAGTTGCAAATAATGATGATTTATCGTCAATTAGTTGTACGATGGGTGACCTGAAAAAGTCGATGAAAGCAGTCACGGACGAATGTAGGGGCGGTGTGCTGTGTGTTGCCCCTGTCGATGCGATGGGGCAATGTAGTCTTTGTCGATGTAGTCTTTTCGGCGCTTAACATTAAAGGTAGGAGGCTGGCCAAAAAACAAATTTGGCGAACGCTGCAAAGGAAATAATTCATTTATAAATTTCATAAGCGATTTAAACGGTTGGTTTATAAGTATTTTAAGTAGATAACGCAAGGATGGCGGAGGCACATATTTCGCAGACGGTTTACGCGCGATTAAGGCGGGCAGGGCAGGACAGATTGCAGGCGGCGCCGCAGAGACACATCGACTTTGTGGAGTTCGTGTCGAGAGATGGTAATGGGCAGGTAATTAGGGTAACTGCTGGCCTCATTAGCGATAGTTTAGGCTAATGTCTGGCGCAAGCGGAGACCTGAAAGTGGGAGAGGTGGGGAGGAATTTAGGGGCACGGAAGGGAGGCCCGAGAACTCAAAAGTAAGTTAACTCGCGGAAGGCAACAAAATGGTAGAACAGAAATATGTTAATGAATTGTCATCACACTACAATTAGGATTCTACATTTTCAGACTATGTTAGGCACTGCTAAAGTAAGCGATGTGCCAGGAAAGGGTGCTTATGTGTACAAAGGAATGACGAATAAGAGGTAGGTTAAAATAATAATTATTATTCAAAGGACAAGGGAGAATAAATACTGCACGCATATTCACAACACCAAACTCAAACATTCGTTTATTTTGTGAAATAAAATTATTTAAGAAAATTTTGTAGCCTAGGAAAATTTTAACTCCGTTATCAGATTCTTAGCGCGAAATAAGGATAATTACGAGGCATGAGATCAAAATGTACAATTTCAGTAAAATTGAACTTACAAAAGTGACTCATTACATGAATATAAAGCTGTAATAGCTGGAAAAGGACTACAAGCGTTGTTTCTAGAAGAAATTGTTTAGAAAAATTATAGATATCAATAAAAAATTGGGTAATATGGCATAATACGCAAAAAAAAGAACGTAGAGTCGCATATTTACAAAATAAAAAACCCTAATAAAATGACACTTATGAAGTACAATCCATACTTGGTAAATTCTTTTTCGAAGGATTGAAGGTTTTCATCAATGTAGAAATATTGAAAGCACGGGTCTTCAACCATCGGTAACGGAATGGAGCCGAGTTTGCGTCATATTTTAGCTCATTCCAAGCAGCAGAATTACGCTTCCGGCCGAAAAGCTTGTAGCACTCTTGAAAAATGTGGATGTTACGAAAGCAATTAAGCTTAGTGGTTAATTGGATCACCTTTTACATTGATTACAACTTTTATTTTATTATACATAGAATCTACAATATTTTGTCAACAATCTATACGATCATTTGTTGAAAGTGCGAACAAACTTTGAGAAAGCTTTTCTAGCGAAAAAAGGAAGAGGTGTTGAGGCTCGCAGCTCCCTTTCCAGTTGGTTCCGCAAATTTTAGTAGATATGGCTTAAATCAGGAGCTGTATAGGCCATTCCGTATGAGAAAATGATCCCTCGTGATGCCTGCACCATTCTTGCACTACATGAGATCGGTGGATGCAAGGGTTATCGTCTTAAAAAATGTCTGAACCATCAGGACAATAAGAACCATGAACGGGTGTACTTGGTCACCTAGGGTGTTCAATTAATCCTGAGATTTCACTTTTGTTGCCACACAAAGTTGATGAACTCAATCCCGACCATGTGAAGCACCTTCATATTATTACACTGCCTCCGAACGCCTGTACTGTCGAGGCGATGTGTGACGGATCCAATGCATCATGGGCTTCCATCCTACTCTAACTCTCCCATCTTTCTGGATCAAAGTGAACCTCAATTCATCTTGCCATAGGACGTGTTTCCATTGCTTTAAAGGCCTGTCTTTGTGTCTTTTGCAAATTGAAGTCATTTCGTTCGATTAGCTTTACTGAACAATGGTTTCTGGGTGGCAGTGCACTTCTTTAAATTCATTTCCTTGAGGCTTCGGCACATGATGAGAGTAGTAATTTTATTAGAACTTTTTTTGAACATACTAGTCAAATATTGAATGCTTTTCGCCGGTTTGGTTTCTCTAATCGCTTCATAAAACGGCTATCACGTGCATTTAGGATTTCAGCTGTGCTATTATTGCCCCTGAATGACTGCACTTCACCATCGTTTTTCCAAAGAGCAATTTTTTTTCCTCAGTCATAAATTTCTATGGCCATCATTGACACCCTTCTCTGGCGGATTTTCTAGCTCGGTACAAACCAATAACCTGTTCTTTGACAAAGACAGAGGTCTGTTTTGTGTGTTTTTTCTTAGCGGGATTATTCCTGCTTGGTGTCAGCGAGAGAGCAGGTGCAGTATTGACCACCTATGACGCTGAATGCAACTAATGTTACCATATTCTTTTTCTTCAAATGTAAATGAGAGAGGGTTGGTTTGAAAAATTGTTTAAATTATGTCTACATTTTAACATGGTAAGGCAATTTTTTTCGGCTGAGTATGGTACATAGATGCTTCAAAAACCTGCACCTGCAGGTACATATTTGCAGGTTTTACCTGCAGGTACATATTTAGTCGCTGTGTTTTTTTTCTGTTGCGTTTAAGCAGCACCTACGATGTATAAACTCCGTACGTGTAAGTCGCGAGCAACGCTGGAGGCTATGTATGAAAGTTTTTAAAATAGGGAAGTTGATTAAGAACGCTGCCGCTTGGAATGGCTCAATAAGTTAATACATATATGAGAATTGCTGTAGGAACGTGGGAGCAGAGATAAGAAAAGGTCAATGAAATGCTAAAAAGGAATAAAATATCAATGGAAAACATTAAAAAAAAGGTAATGCGTCCAAATGCAAATTTGGCATTACTAGACATAAACAATCAGAAACGAACGTTTCATAGACGATCGATCGACGATGCGTAATATTGAAAGAGTACTTCTATGTGATATAATATCGTTACTGTGATACTCATATACCCTGAAAATATATTAAAGTGAGGATATAAGGTATATCGTTTTTACGTACGAAGTTTACATGGGAAGAAATAGCAAAGGAAAACCTTAAAAATATTCAGCACGAACGTTTCAAGCTTTTACTCATACGACTCAACTGAGATTGGGTTGTATTATTGGAGTTGGAACATGCTAAAAACATAAGAACATACAAAATACAAACAACAAGCAAGAAGTCCACAAAACATATTTTACGCAGTGGCACAGTGCCTTCAACCAAACGGATGTAATAAAAGGATTTAAAACTTCTAAAAATTGGAAAATACGGGCTAATATCATAAAATATCATAACAATAATATCACAAAAAATATCATAAAAAAGTCATTTAATGACTATTTGAACGCGTGAGTACAGAATGATTGTAAAATGCACAAATTAAAATAACCTGAGTTAAAATTCAACATTTCAAATGAAGTATTACAAATAATTTAGACACTCGAAAAATTGTAACGTTGCCTTGTACCAGAGGGAAAAGGGGATCTTAAATGCCCGACCTTTTCAATAACCAAATTCAGTGTGCTCTGTGACCCTGAAGAATAGTGAGTGTTCCGTAGCTGGAACCCCTGTAGTTGAGATACGCAATAGCACAAGTGAAATTATACGTCACAAAAGATCGTACGCTTTTCAGAGGTACATATCAAATGGAAAAATGGGCCTATGAACCGTTTCTTTTCCAAAATTACGCGAGGAGAAACTTCAGGAAATAATCTTAAAATGAAATTAAAAAGCTTTTGTCACAGTTTTTCAACTCGAGAACAAAAATCAAGGAAAAGACAGTGAACGTAATATTAATTTTTATTTGAAATAGAAGATGACGTATAAATTATGATTCATGTATATGTGATAAGTGAAATGGACTTCTCACCTTTTAAGAAAGCTAATAAACAATTTGTTAGAATTTCGACCAGCTGGTATCCCTCTGAGTAACTCAAAGGAGGACCTTAATGCGTCCACCTTAAATAAAAATTTGTGAGTACGAATATTTTTTATTGAAAGGAACTATTATTTTTCTTCACGTTTTGTTGTACAACTATTGTGAGAAACAGTGCTACCCTCAAAATATAAATCTCGAGAGGACAAAATTTTTTATAACCTCAGTGTGTATAAAAACAAGAAGCTACGAGACGATAAGGGAGAAATTAGGAGAAACTTTTAATAGAAAAAATATTCGTTTTAGTGTAATCTAAAATTTATTCATCTATTTACTACAAAGGAGTCTGTGTGCTCCATTTTTTGAAGCATAAATTATCAAATGCCGGTAAGGTGTTGATGGGCTAAATATGTAACAATTAGACTGCATGCAACTTCTTCGTGCGACACTCACAAAGAAGTCCTCGACTTCATGGCTTCGTGAGACGCGAATGGCATTCAGATTTAACCTCCCACCTCCTCGGACATTGCGCAGTGCGTTTGCTGTGGCGACACCCTCTGCGAGAGACAGTTACAAGAATGGTGATTCATTCATTCAGAACTGTATATTCTAAACGAGAAGAGGTGCTTATGGCCAGGGTGGAGCTGGGATGTCTATGAATAAGTTGATAATATAAATATATATGTATATCTTCAACCTTTAGAATAACTGCCATATATATATATATTATTCAGAATAACTAGTTATTAGAAATAAAGTAGGTATTAGAATATATATAGCAGTTATCCTGAAGGTTGAAGTATGGATAGGAAAACTAATAAACTAAACTACTTGAATTTTGCAGATACTAAAAGTTGGAGAGTGACTGTATAGCAGTGCTTTGTCCCGTTATCTGACTCATGCTTTCTAAGCCCTTACGTGAATAACAAAATATTTTTCGTCCATCTCGTCATGATTATATCAACAGCCGCCCCCACATGTGTCCAGGCGCGAGCAGCAGATTCTCGCGGATTAAAAAGTAAGTAGAAAGTGTTTCAACATCAAGCGTGCAAATGATTTTCAATGATGTTACCGATTTGTACCGTTGGTCAAAACGTATATCGAAAGATATTCGTTCTTTTTAATTAGAATTTGTATTTGAATACGAATCAAAAACCGAAATTTTACGAGCTCCTCATTCTGGAGATGGCATAATGGTCAAAATTACGTGAAGAAATAAGAACTTTTTCAAAACTGATACCCAGCACAGTTCCTGTTGAATCACAGCTAACGAGTTCGATTGAGACGCATGGCGTAGCGTTGACATCGCTCATGTCAAAGCAAACCAAAATGTTTGCTAGTCTTGCAACTCACAGTATGTGTATAAAATTTTTGTAGCGCAGTCCATTACACCATGTAGGAACCTTCGCTGCTTATAGTAATCGTAGTAAGTTAATGGAAAAAAAGATATGAGCAAAGCAAAGTCATATGTTTGGATACTGAAGTTCAAAGTAAGTGCTGAGCGCTTTAGCTTTTATCGTAAAAGAACAACAAGCAAAATTGAGAATATGTATATGAGTACAAGAATCAAATGCCCAGTTTAGAAACTTCCAAACAGGTTATTAACATTTAGCTCAAAGCACGCAAAAGTTTGATATTGCACGATGAGGTGTTTTATCAAATAATCTAAGCTAACTAACCCTACATACCTTCTTTTTTAGCTTGACAGCTAACCCTGCCTGCCTCGTCTTAGATTGAACTGAAGCAAAAAAATGCATCTTAACGAAAAGGAGGCTGAAAACAGCAGAGCGAAATTAGTACGAGAATATTTTAGGATTATCTCTAATTATAATTTCGTGTAGTTTTGAGTTTTATTAAAATTGTAACTGGTTGTGGTTCAGCGAGGACCAAAACTACAACATAAGCTAAAACAAAAATACAAAAGTTACATCATGCCATTGTAACCAAAATTCCTTAAAAGTTTCTTACTCCATCTTTGCATTGAGTGCACGTTCCAGACACTAGCCTCATGCCGCAGTAACTTTAGTGTTATCTACTGTAGTGTAAATGAAAATGTAAATGTATACTTACAATGACTTCGGTGTTCCGCTTTGCATGACATCAAATCAGTCGAGAATTTCCTGCCTGTAGATTTTATCGTAAAATTTGATCTTTATGGCTCATAATTCTACTTCAAAATTTTCATGAAGCCAAAGACTGAATTATCACTAAGAGAGTTTAACACAATTTAGCGCTGTTCTTAAAAATGAAACTTGATTTCGTGCGCTTGTCTCTGAAAATTAGCTGAAAAACACATTTTCTAGACCATCGTCTCCCGAGTTAAAAAACAGACAAATTTTCGTTCCACCTTAGTATCAACTATAGGACAATCTTTCTAAATATTGGTGGTAATTTTGTGAGGAGAAATGATGCTCATTTTTAACTAATATTATTTTTCGAGCTGAGACAGACACTTTCACCAGCATTTGTGAGCATTCAGAAGATATAAATTTTAACATAATGATTCTGACAGCCGAACGGACGCCGTCAAGCAACTTTACAAGAACTGTAAATTCAACTCTAATAATTCCTCACCTCAATGTTGAAGCAGCTATGAAAAAAATAAAGGCCACTCGCACGATTGTTCGAGTTATTCAGTAATTAAGCCGTCAATACGCCCTCGATGACGTGTTTAATGAGAGCTCTAATGAGATGAGGTTTCAGAGAGAGGGTGTAGAGTTTCTGAGCCACTCATTAGTTCCTAATGAGCGTGTTACAAAACCTAACTACAAGCTCTAGACAAAAGGAATTAGTGATCGCTCAGAGTTGCCATTTCAGCAGTCAAAATGGCTGGCGATGGAGTGATAGTAACTTTTACTCTGAGCTTAAACTGCTCGTTTGGCAGATGGATTTGAGTGAAAATTATTCTATGGTTATAAATAACTTAATTTTCGTCTCGGAGGGAATTTTCTTTACGCGGTTAAGGGCAACTTGAGAGAAAATTAATAGGAGACAAGGTTCATGTCAGAAATGCCATCATTGCTGCATTTAAATTGTTATTGTAATTATCACTGAGCCGCGGAACTTTGTAATACATTTCTATCCTCGTACATCACATGAACAACTACGTGTAAGGGCATAGTAACCCTTCATTTATTACCCTGGGATTGGATTATTTTGTATTTTGATGGGTGAATTTATTAATAGAAAATTTTAAAAATACGGACGTTAGATAAATGTTTTAATGTATTTTTTTCCAAAATTAGAGTTTGAAGTGGAAGAGAAATAAAGTTTGTTTACACTCTGCGAAGTGCACTCGGGTTATAAGTAGCTGGGAGGCTTATCTTAATAATTTTCATGTTTGCACCGAGTTAAATTCATGAATTTGTGACCAACTTCATACAAGAGTGCAGCTGTTCTTACAAAAATTCATGTTTTACTCCTGTTCGTGAAGTAAACAACGAAACCAACTGAGCAAAAAACAGCATATTATACATATTTGAATGGTATTGAAAAATGAATAGGATTTATTAGTGTAACCTTTGTCAAAGTTTCCATCAATACTCCTAAGTTTCTTCATCACTGAGAACTGGAAGATATAAAAAAACTCTAAACTATCAAAAAATCCTAAGGTGCTCTAATACCCAGTATTGAATTGTTTTTTATCAAAATACAGACTTTCTTTACTGCTGAATGAATATTTTCCTCACGTTCACTTGCGAGTGCACGGATCGCTTTATGAACGCGGGTTTGTTAGGAGGAAAACCGTTCTTGGCTTCTGAGATATTGCCAAAGAAATTTCAATAAATTTAATTAACACAGATAAATACACGGGGCTTAGCTACGCACATTTCCTGTTGCAGGCCTTTATGCCAAACTGAATTCCATTTTCACTGCTTTCGTACACAGACTGACGAGCACTCACACTTTCTTGGAGCTAATTGGAGTCCACTGCGAAGGCTCCTCAGGGTTCCGGAGCGACAGTGGGTTCCCCTAGCCCTTGTTTTTCTCTCACATTTTGATTATAGAGTCAAACTTTGCGTAAAGAACGAAGTCTTCTTTTATGATGTTAGTTCTAACCTCAAACTCTTGAGTCCAAACGCACGAGCTCACGTATCCACCAGTGTGATGGATCGGTTTTTCGCAATAATTAAATCGGTTTTGTTTACATCGCAAATTTTTCACACTTTCGAAATTGCACGTTGATATGTAGCACGGGCACTGCAGCATAGTCACTACTATGCTGGAAGAAATTTCGAAAACTATTACGAGAAAAAAGACATGAAATTTATGTTTTGTATACGAAAAAATCATTAGCAGTTATGGTATATGTAAAAATACAACTATACTAGAACGATTTCATACAACATTCAAATGACACCCGAGCAGATTATTAACTTAAATAAAATTAATTGACATGAGCTACATTAATCTACGGATAAATGAACCATCCATAAGTCAGATTATTTTGTTAGAACGTTTATATAAGTCTTCTTGAAATGCAGTTTAGTTTCATTCGAAGCTAGACATTAACTAGCTGATGCTGACAACCGACGAGCTCCGACGAGGTCAGATCTTCGGTTTCACAACTGCGTGATGATTTTTGTTAGATATTTAAATAGCTTTAAAAATGTAGAATTTCAGCTTCAAATTGAATTTCTTAAGGCACCTTGAAAGGTTATTTAGTTTTGAGTGGACGATGCATTCAATTTACCTCGTATCGGGGTAAGTTTAGGGGCTTTCCACATACACCTAATGTTCAGTCACAGAGATTCAGCTGCGAGTGGAACACATATCTCCTTGAAGTGTTCAAACCTAAATTATTTATTTTCTGTAATGGTCCATTGATGTTGCAGCTTCCCTTGGGGGCAACAAATAGAACTGCTCAATTTGCCATTGAAATATTAGGCATAATAATAGCGTGCATTAAAATACATGGCTTGTATAACGAAATTTTCTGCGTAATATTCCTCATTTTCTCGCAAAATGAGCTCAGATAATGAGGCTGAAGAACTTGAAATTCACTTGAATCGACAGCCCTTATTTATGGAGTTTTTGTTTCAATACGGAGTTAATGAAAGAAGTTATTGACCAAAGGAATCCGGAAGAATGGGCAGAATGGAAGTTTGGAGAACTGACTTTTCGGTCCAGATCTAATTGCTATGTAAGACAGTTTTAGGCACTGTCTGTGAGCAGTTCAGCGTTTTCAGAGAGATTGAGACAGAAATGACCGGTAAAAAATTGGGAAACGCGGGAGACATGATTACTATTTACATACGAACTGTAGTAAAAACGATGGATTCTAAGCGTTCAGTGTTTGCATTTAGTGGTTTAGTCAAGTTACGCGTAGCAAAATACCAACTGCATGTTTTTTAATCCTTCTATTGTCTTCATCAAAATTGTATGGATGTCACGTACTATTTTTCTACTCCGTGCCGAGGAGCAGCGACAAAGTCTCCTCGCGGTGGGAGTCTGGATTAGTCCAGTTTGAGACGAGATCAACTCAATAACGATGTTAAAAGTGCTGTTCTTAAATTGAAGCAACATTGTTTCACATGAATAATTAGTCTTGTTTTCATTATACAATATATCTCACGGAGCAATGCCTGTTTAAAAGTTTATCGCAGGCAATAAATTAGCATTGTAATTGGGGGAGTTACTTGATAGCTAATTTTCCCCAACAGGTGCAATGGACAATCCCCAGATAAGTTATATGTTGAATATTCTCCTATAACAGAAACTTCCAGATTCACTCTATGTTGTGGTATGCTTTTACGTTATTCGACTAATTAGGAAAATATGGCTTTTGTAAATGATGGGGAGTCTTTGCCGTGTGGGTTGGAACGTGTAAAGAGTAGATTTACGTGTCCGAGCAGCAGGGGAACGAAGTACACTATTATTTAGAAACGTTAGAGCGAGAAAGCTTCGTACAACATTCATCTGTTAAAGAATTTGGAATTTTGTTTCACTGTCGTTTCTTAGGATTATCTGAACACACAATTGCAACGCAGCATTCAGTCCCTTCATCGTATCTTCCCGTTCATCAAGTGTGAGATTATACAAGACTTCAGAACTTTTCCTTATGGCAAAGATCCCTCTCCAAAACCAGATAAGAAGCTTTTCAACGGACTTTGTCTCTGAAGTATCATCAAATAGTGTAGTTCAATTGAACTGTTAGTTGGAGTGCGCTTATCTCCTGCAGCTTGACAATACTTATGTATTAGCTACTTGGAGATGGGTTACGAAGCTTGATTTCTGTGAAACACATGGAATTCGCAGAATCGCTTTTCTACCAGTAGTATCATTCACTCCATCGGCTCATGAATTCACAATTATCGTTTTCACTCTGTGAACTCCGTATATAATACAATTATATAGGAACTACTATAATACACATTCAGAGTATATCAAACTTCATTTTATACCTCCAAGTGGCTACTCGGCAACAGAAATCAGTTGTGTTTTGTTTTTAATGTGAAATTTCCGTGTATGATTGTGCTTTGAATTTTAGCAAAGGCTACTTAATGGAAGGAAGTAGAACTTTTGCTGGATACCTCACTGAGACATATTTTCGTATGTTGTATCGTAGCTCCGAAGTAAACGAGCGGCATGCGTAAGGGATGGGGGGGAGAGGGCGAATGATGTCTATTTAGGCTGAAAATGGAAAAAGTATATGTAATTGACTGCAGTATAATTACAACTTAAAATTATTCATCCCATAATACTACAACCAGAAATTTTCTCGACTACACATTGAATTAGGGAAGTAAAAAATCAACTCAAAAAGAAAGATTTTTACCTCTCAAGATAGAGCCCGAGGGGAATTAAAAACTCAGATTTCCATCCAATCCGAGAGGGCAATATTCCAATGAGTGCCTGAGCCTCCGTCTGAGCAGGTCCTGGCGGAGGCAGCGGCGCCGCCTCACGCTCCCACCGCCCACGCAGCCCAGATCTCATATCTTCATGATGAAGGGATCAATGTTAATGCCGCTGCTTATCAAAATAATCAGAAGAATGGAATGATGTGAATAGCATGCGAGCTGATTGATGCATGATCCTGATGCTTATCGCTCAACACTCTTCAGTAGGTTGCAGAGTCTAATCATGCGACTACCATGGTAAAATCGAGGTTCCCTTTCAGACTCCAATTTTGGTTCGCTCAACTCAGGGCCCAGTTTGCGTCCTTGCGTTGTTTTTTATCTCATCTTGATCTTTACAGCTCGCCTGGTTCATAATGTTCGTCTTATTTGCCGTTAGGTAAAAAGTATTCGAACGACAAATACTCTCTTCAAGCTCAGCCACACTCGAGAGCTCTATTTAGAACTGCAGAGCTTAGATTTACGTAGAGTTACCATCACCAGGCTTTACACTTGGCGTAACTTTCGAGGTAAAATCGTGATAACGCTCAAAATGTTCAGTTAAATTACGATTTGGTAAATAGAAAATAATATTTTCTCGACGATCCAGAGTAGGTGTCCACTCTCGTGTTAATTTCTGAGGGGATTCTCTGAATATCTTGAGCATTTCACTAGGCAAGCTCGACCAAGAGCAGCAGCAGGTATTTGACTTTAGATGCGAGGAAAGGTCCAATGATGTTGTTTAGGAACACGATAGCCAAATTTATGCTTCTCTAGGTTGGCGAACTAACTTTTTACTTGAGATTGAAACACAATTGTTCCAGTACGACTTCTCTCTCCAACCCCCCTCCCTCCACGAGTATCTTCTTAAAATGAGTTTCCATTTGCTTAACGTGCTTTCATTTATCCAATGAGTACATCCCATAAGTAGAAAGCCACAAAGCGAATGTCAGCAACGGAAAATACTTCAAGTTTAAGCAATGGAGCCCTGAAAAAAACCTGGAAGTTAATTTCACACGCTAGTTGAAAGGTGCCCTCACCTAATCTAGAGTGAATTCGATACATGTGATTATTACTTGTAAACCCGAGGTCCTGTTGCGCTCCAATGGAGTTTCTATCGAGAACGGAAGTCAATATTTACCTCGGCATTTGGATCATTGCGTTGTCGTGAAGGTAGCGTGCCGTGGTCAACCGCCTTCAAGACGGGGGAGGTCGAGGTCAATTTTTGCTCCATCCAAAGGTCCGTTCAAACGGCTGAAACTGAACGCGTTAGTAAAATTGAATGCAAAACGAGTGCGAAACAAAATCTATTCGTAATATTTTTTATGAGTACATTAATTTGTAGAAGAAGTATCCAGATCTGCTCTGTTGACGTTTGATGTTTTTGAGTGCAACATCCGATTCAAGAAGGGGGAGAACGACTTTCTTTTCCAGGATCTGATATCTGGCAGGGTTTATCTCGAGAATACCTCTCCTGAGAGTACCTCCCTTGAGGGTACATTCCCTGAGAGTACCGTTCTTGAGAGTACCGTCCCTGAGAGTACCGTCCCTGAGAGTACCGTCCCTGAGAGTACCTCTCTTGCGAGTTTAGCACCTGAGAGTACCCCCACTGAGTGTTACTCACCTAAAGTACTTCACCTGAGGGTTACTCACCTAAAGTACTTCACCTGAGGGCTCCTCACCTGAGAATAAATACTCCTCATCATTGCTACAACCTTCGCTCGATCCTCTTTGAGGTGAGTAGTAAAAAATTTACCGTAATATTCTTTTTAACTTGTTGTGTTCACCACTGTGTGCAGTATGGTAAAAATGTGCATCACCACAAAAAGACAGCGAATACTACAAATACCATAAAAAATTCGTACAAAACCATTTTGGGCGACTTGAGTCCACAATAGAAAAGCTTCATAAAAAAATGAAATTAATGTGCTCAAGAGCATTGCCTTAGGGAATTTATTTTTTAATTCAGTGTTCTATTCACAGAAGAAGAAACTTCACGCAGTTCTCTAGGTGTCGGAGTTAAGCCAAATTTCCGGGACGACCTCGCAGCTGCACTGCCGACCTTAGCGTTCGTGGAGAAGCTTTAGTTCAACCCACTGGTGTAATTTTAGTTCAACCCACTGGTGTAGTTTTAGTTCAACCCAGTGGTGTAATTTTAGTTCAACCCAATGGTGTAATTTTAGTTCAACCCACTAGTGTAGTTTTAGTTCAACTCGCTGGTATAATTTTAGTTCATCCAACCGGTGTAAATTTAGTTCAACCTCATGGTGTAATTTTAGTTCAACCCAGTGGTGTAATTTTAATTCAACCCAGTGGTGCAATTTTAGTTCAACCCAATGGTGTAATTTTAGTTCAACCCACTGGTGAAATTTTAGTTCAACCCAGTGGCGTAATTTTAGTTCAACCCAGTGGTGTAATTTTAGTTCAACCCAGTGGTGTAATTTTAGTTCAACCCAGTGGTGCAAATTTAGTTCAACTCAGTGGTGTAATTTTAGTTGAACTTAGAGGTGTAATTTTAGTTCAACCCAGTGGTGCAATTTTAGTTCAACCCAGTGGTGTAATTTTAGTGCAACCCAGTGGTGTAATTATATTTCAACCCAATGGCGTACTAGCAGCCTCACGTACAACAGCATAATTCATACTATTGTCAATGCTTTGTTAATTATTCTGCCACGAATGAGACAAAACATCATTATGTTCTCAATGAAACCACATACGCACTGCTTGTGGCGTTGATGGCTTCAACACTGTACTAGCCATTCACAATAGAATGTCAATCAAGCATTTATGAATATCCTTTCAGACCATGAAGGAAGTCAAGGACCGGTTCAAAATTATAATATACTTCTTGGTTCATGAAGGAAATATACAAAATGAATTGTAACACAAGGTTCTGAATTGTTTATTTCTTTCAATGGTTCCCCTTATATGCAATTAAAGTCGTTCATGATAGCGAAAATATTCTCTAGCAGCTGGAAGACTTCCCCGGACTTCGCACAGGTGTGTTGAGCACTGCCTGGTTGAGTCTCGTCTCACACTATACTTGTACGTGCGCATTATGCCATTGAAATGCATTTTCATTTCATTTCAGACGCTGCCCAATGACTTATCTTTTTCATTTTGTAATTTAAGGAAAAGGAAACGGTGTTTTAATTTAGAATTACATCTTCATAGCGAGCCGAATTAGCGTCATGAAATTACAAATTAAGCCATTAGTAAACGAATTAATCTTTTATGGACACAAACTTACTTCAATTGAACGCTTCATTTTGACTAACTTATATGTTCTCGAATCTCCCACTGATGTTTAAGACTTATGTGGATTAGTGAATCGTGGTCTAAAATGTTAATTTTATTTTCTGTGTACTTAAAAATTACCTTGGTATTTTCAAATGACTAAGGTTTTCACACGCTGAGTAAGTTGTAATTAATCTTTCATCCAAGGCGAGCGTCTGCAGCGTTGTAATTAATACATGAATTTATCGTACAACAATAACGAGAAATACGCTTTTTATGCTTCTCTCTCGGTTTCGAGAGTCCTTACGCCATATTAGGATAAAAAAAACGAAGTCGAGCATTATTTTGTGAAATGCCTTTAGTTTTTACTTTGTGTTATGATAAAGCTACTAATGAACAACGTTGTATTTATACCAAGAAAATAGTCAATATATTTCCAACAAAATAGTTTTTTTAAGAACTTAAGGGACGCATTTCTTAAATCAGCCTCTAACCCCAACAAATGATATCTAATTAAACAGTATGATTTAATTAAATCAGAGGGTCGTATAACGGTATCAGGGTCACAAACAAAACCGTTTTAGGTTGATATATGTTGAGTAATCGGACGTTTTCCATCCAAGCAACACATCAAAGATACAGGAAAGTGTTTCAGCAGATTCCTGGTGTGTTCATTCCTGGTGTGTTCATTCCTGGTGTGTTTATTCCTGGTATGTTCATTCCTGGTATGTTCATTCCTGGTGTGTCCATTCCTGGTGTGTTCATTCCTGGTGTGTTCATTCCTGGTGTGTTCATGCCTGGTATGTTCATTCCTGGTGTGTCCATTCCTAGTGTGTTCATTCCTGGTATGTTCATTAATTCGCTAAGTTTTCACTGCACCGAACTAGGAACGGAGTTCCCATGGCCCACTGGCACAGCTTGGCCCGCATTAACCGAGATCACGATTTTTCGGGAGCTAGAAATGCATCGACAAATCTCTGTCAGGTGGTTGCCAAGGTAACAGCCGCGGCTTATCACTCAGCTTCTGAACAAATGAATATGCTTCCGAGGAGCACGCTCAACTCTTCGTCTTTTCGTCCCGAGTGACATGAAAATTTTTGAGGAAATTGGGTAGCAAATGTTGAACGCATGAGTGAAATTTGAATAAAGAGTCAGCTTTGCGTGTGATTGGTGAGTACCACGTCGGGAACGAATTAAGAATCAATGGTAAAAACGTTGCCAAAGAAGGAGAATAAACTGTAAGAAAACAGGAATGAGTAGGGCCTTAGGAGACGTTAAGGGTATAGTAAACAATGAAGGACACGTAAGATTTTAAAATCAAGACATTCGTACAAATGTTAGATCACTAAGAAAACGCTACATTTTACCTGAATAAACTGTGAGCTAATGGCTCTGAGATCCATCATGGAATGATGATTTCACTGGCAGAAAAACTTACTCGGACAGAGAACATTGCATCTAAATTCACATCCCCCTTTGTTAATTTTACTTTCCCTTCGCACAGCGCTTTGAAAGTTTTCCTTCACTCATCCCTAACGTAGAAAGTAATACAGGATCACAAAATTTTCTTTAAACCAGGCGTGTAGCAAGTGAAAGTTCATTGCAGAGCTTATTAGGAGCAAAGCCTTCAACATTATTGCAAATTCAATAATAGTTTTTGCAAATGTGATTTAGCACTTACGTCTGTAATTGAAGATGGTTTTTCGTCAGACTGATAACACTAAAGTATTCAATTTTCGGCTCGGAAATCATGGCCTTCTAAGGAATCGTCGCAATCATCATTTCGCTGCATTTCTCGTGGAAATTTGATATCCATGTCTGGAAGTGCATGGGACGTTGGGGAGGGTGCAACCACGGCGGGGTCGCTGGAGCCCTGATTTGCGTCAACCACTTAGCAGGCAGAGCGGGTCATTAAAGCGCATCGGGAAGCTCATTAAAAATTGGTATAAGGAAGTCCATTACTACCCGCACGCACTCTCGTGGTCATGACTTCGTGCCCGCTGCGGGTGAGATCTGACCGATGTCTAGAGTTTCAATTAGCTAAATTAATGCTTCCATCGAAATGAAGTACGCTTCCGATCCATACTTTGGACATTGGTTAGGAATGCTCAGCATCTATCTGCTCATTTCTAATATCGTATTTCCAATCAATTAATTCATTGAAGGTCAAGTTCATTTGAGGTCAAGTGAGGCATGAGAAAAGCGACCTTCATAAGTTGGGTTCTGAAAAGTACACGAGATATTCTATTAAACAACGTTTTGATGCAGGTTTGCCGACTTTAACAGAAGCTAAATTTAACGGGCATTGAGGCCCGCGTGACTGAAATCAAATTGAATCAGCAGGACGAAAGTTATTTTACAGGAAAATGAAAAACTTTTAAGGCCAGGGAAAAATTAACATTATGAAATTGAACCATAATAGTGTATTAAAATCACTTGTCGTATAAATGTACGACAGTAGATAATAAATTCAGTGAGGCTCACGAATTTTCTTGCATCAGTGGAGCCAGTGCCCGTCAAAGAGTTTTTTGTATAAGCGGCAAATTCAAAGATAAATAATTAAGTCTTCGGGAAAGGTCTAAATAAGATAATGGAAGCTATAACAAAGCGATCGAAATTCCAGATATCGCAGCAACACGTGTAGAGTTAAAATTCCAGTTTTCTGTTAGCACAACCTGGTTATCAAACCCCTGACGTAATTGAAATTGATGGAGACACAATTTCTATTTAAAGAGTAATCATGCAATAATAAACTTTTATTTAATCATTACGTCGTTTAGAGCAGTCATGCGTAGTCCTAGATATCTAAAGAACATTACAAAGGTATTGAAATGAAAGTTTTCTAATATTGCCTAATATATTGCTCATGGAATTTAATTTTCAGTATTGCATCAGATGTGAAATTGGCTATAGTGATTTACTAGCTAAAATACTCGATATATTAATAATAATAATAATAATAAGAAAGGCATTTCGATATAAGATTCTAATCTGACACCAATTCCTTCCGAATAATCGAACGCTTAAACTTAAACGGTAATCTCATGTTTCATTTTCCCATTCCTAAGACATTAAAAAGATGTTCAATGATTGATCAATCTATAAGTTTAGCAAACACATGTCTATAAATGAAAGAAAGGTATGAATCTCTCAGCCATTTGGAGTCGGATCGTGTAAATGCACAATTAAGGGCATTAAATGGCCGAGAATTTATCTCTTTGCAAGTGCATATTGCGCTCAATGAGGCCTGTCTGTGAGCTTAATCAGGCACCATTTGCAGGCTCGTTTGGTCCGCTTCACAGAGCGCTTGCATTCATCAGAAAAGAGGAACACGAGGCGCGCTCGACCCCGATCTCAGTGAATGAACTCATCACAATCAGCGTCGCTGCAGAGTCCACACATTAAGACTCCCTTTCAGAGGGGCATCAGTTTACTGGTCTGTGTTTGAGGCGTACGTTCCTAACCAATTAATTGCTTTGGGAGTTTCAAGTTTCGAATGAGAGTGAAATGAAGATTTCATGATGAATAAATTACAGTATTCTTCTCTTTCATCGAATTTGGTCTCGGCTACGATGTGCGTGACAGGCGAGACAGGCACTCAAGGCAACGCACGGCGTTCGAATATGTACGTGTCACGCCTCCAGTTTTAATACCTGCCAAATTAAGCCGAGTTTTAGAAGCCACACATGCAGGGAATATGAAAGCTCTCATTCTCAGGCTTTCCAGACGTTTCATTATGATATTACTCATACAAAATGCGGTGAAGATAGGTCAAGTTATGAGAGACATGAAGAAATTGCTATGATAATGAAAATGCACTAAATGGGAAACTAATGACAATGCATTAAATGGGGAACTTTGTTCCAGAGTTCCTAACTTGGAAGAAATGTTTTTTTTTTTTAAATTCTTCAGAAACTAGATAGAATCATTTTAGCTGGACTTCTCGCTTCTCAACTTGGTCCTTGCTGAACAATCAGCTCATTGAAAATAAATTATCACAATCGTAGATACAAAAAATTAAGGTCTAAAAAAGTTGATAACAACGATTAGAATTTGTTTCACCTCTCTTAAAAGAAAATAAGTGTGAGTTAATTACAGCTGAACAAAAAGTGCACAAAATTAAAATACACTGAGCAATTTTAGGAAATGGTAAAATCCGCAGAATTTGGACGGAGGGAGAATTGAATCGCACTGCAAAGAACTCCTATCCAGCAGAGCTAATCTCAGACTTTTATCCTTCCTGCGTTAACGGTCGATGGAGAAGCAAGATGTGCTATGACTCGGCAAATTCAAAACTTGACAGCCGTTGGATTAGCACACGCGAATAAAACTAAAAGAAGGAATTTGCTTCGTTTCGTGGGAACGGTATTTCAAGATACGTTCTCTTTAGTGACAGTCGCCGTGAAGACCGACGCGTGCCGCAGTTGTGGCCGCGCTCTGAAACTGGGAATGTGGGGCCTGTTCCAGAGCCTGGCCGAGCCAGTGTACCCTGCACCAGCTGAGCCAGCGTATCCTGCACCAGCTGAACCAGCGTACCCTGCACCAGCTGAGCCAGTGTACCCTGCACCAGCTGAGCCAGTGTACCCTGCACCAGCTGAGCCAGTGTACCCTGCACCAGCTGAGCCAGTGTACCNAGCCAGTGTACCCTGCACCAGCTGAGCCAGGGTACCCTGCACCAGCTGAGCCAGTGTACCCCGCACCAGCTGAGCCAGGGTACCCTGCACCAGCTGAGCCAGCGTACCTTGCACCAGCTGAGCCAGTGTACCCTGCACGAGTGACACTAAAACACTCAAATTTGACCTTATGCGCAGCGAGCGCCGCTTCCTAAAATTCTGAGTCATATGTACAGACGTTTAACACAATGAAAAAGTACAATCTTTCTCGGCAGATGCTCAGTTACATTTGGCTTTTGTTTTTGTGCAAATATTTCTGGTCAGCTTTGGAGTGAACATCATTCATTAAAATATTTTGCTTACTGAAACAAAGTTCAATCGATGCTGATGGCTATAAAAACTTTCCTGTTAAATGACTAGATTGAATAATTTCACTGCATCCATGAAGAAATGAGAATCGTTGGGCCTCAAAAAGAAGAATATTTACGTTTGACGTTTGTCAGAACTTTTGATCCTACGGTTAACCTTCATTTTTCGAAACAGCTTTAGCAGATTAAGCAATTCATCTCAATAAACCAAATTTCAGAATCTCACCGATGATAACGATCAAAATTAATATGCTGTACAAAGGATAAGTTGGATGGACAAAGGGTGGCTGCATAGTTGTTGGAGCATCAAGCAAGATTGTCAGTAGGTTAAATACTACAGAAAAAGCTACGTAGATAAATCAATTTATACCTTAGCTACTTGTAAGCCATAATTACTTTCAGTAGCCTTGTCGTTTGTAAAAACAAAATATCCTGAAATAATATTGCAGTACTGCAGTATTTCTTTCATATCTCATTTAGAAAGTAAAGTTCTATAAGTTGCAGAGAATACGCATAAATCTGGTAAACGCAGTAATATGTCTAGTTTGTTAGCACAGTGAAGATCCCACGCTTTACAAAGTTGTTACAATAGAGGGAACTGAAATCCTTTTTCTATTCAGCAGCCAAAAATTGATTCAAAACAACTGTCAGATCTTATTCAACTTAAAGTATGTTCCATACTGTAATCACTTATTCAGGTATTTCGAACACTAACTAATGTTCTCAAATAATGATGAGATAATAGAAGTATTTTAACTATTTGCTAGGAGTATTTAAATCGTCATAATAAGATATTCTTGAAAGATGGGATAAATATTTTGAAAATAAAGTAGCATAAAACTCAAGCAAAATAGCTTTTGTTTTGAATGAAAAAATTATTTATCGATCTTTGGAGAAGTGTTTTAATCGTTTCCTTTAAAATGCTCAACATGCTCAACAACTAAGCGTTAATAACGCATTTATTCATTCATTATAGGATCATTCGTGTAATTTAGCATTAATTTGTAATTTATTGTACATAATTTCAGCTGGCAAACCCACAGATTTACGGATTCTTTTTTTTCATACTTACCGTGTCATTTCGTAAATCACAAGCCAAAATATCCTGGCTTTGGCGTTGACATATATCAGGCATGGAAATTGGACTTTCGTGACAAATTCATTCCGATTATAAAGCATTAAATCTCAGCACATCCAAATTCATCTCAAAGCCATTCATCGTAGTCGCTAAATATGCAATGCCTTCTCGCCAAATCACCGTGGTGCTGTGTCGTGCCCACGCTGGTAACCCGCGTATCTAACATCTCTGTGATGTCTCTCACCACAACTCTTGGGTTCATATTGCCTTCACAACTCAGTTTTTGAACGGTTTCTGTTTCTAATTACTTCCAAACTACATCACTGGAGAGTCAAATTAACTGAGCTTCTTCCTAACAGATTGCACTGTATATCTCGGGATGACGAAGCCTTTAGAAGCATTACCATATCTGTTCCCTCAATTGTGAAGGTCAATACTCTTTCTTCTGTCTCAAGTCAACGCTGAGCTTCTTCGTCTTCCCCATCGTGGCGTTGGTGTGAAATGACATGTATGTCATTTCCCTATTTTCCCGACTATGAATAATCCTGTTTTCATCGCATTTGCGAAATTTGCTGCTTATGTACTGTACATTCTATTTTACTTATTCTTCCCAAAACAGAGTTTTATATTTCTGCTCATCTATTAGAAAACTTATAAAAACTTAGGACTCTGGAGAGTTTATATTTTGAGAAATAAGTGAAATATTTAATGTATGAAGGTGTCTGAATAATTTCGTCGCCAACTGTAAATCAAAACTCCTCTCCAGTCAAAAATCACGCTCGGCATTGGGGCCGGCCGCAGGTGGCCACGCCCGTATTTTCTTCGGCAGGCCCAAAACTGCGTAGTAGCAGTCCAGAAATGTCAAATTGTGGCACGCTTCAGTTGCGCAGCCTCTGCGCCGCTACAGCCCTGTCATGCGGGCCTGCACCGAGAACTTCTGCTCTGGCCTGCCGCAAGTTGTTGCCCTCGGGCCTGGCGGCGCTGCCCTGCGCGGGCTCGGGGTGGTGCGGTTCTCCATAGACGTCAGAATTCTGTGTGATTGTTAAGAAGTTCAAATCTCTTCTCTCTCATTTATAGCTCATCCTTCAATTGTAATTTTATACTTGTATCAGGTGCGTACAAAGAATCACGCTATGTTTTTAATTAATATTGAGCTTAACGTGCCAATCATATAAACGATAGACCAGTGAATTAAGAATCATAACTATACGAGTAGAAGTCTCAATGAGATGTCCACACATATTTTTAAGGTTGTAGTCTTACTCATTGGAAAATGTACTTGTACCATGTTTTCTATATGATTTATTTTGGAGTAAACGATTTTTTTTCTTTCTTCTTTTTTCTTCTTGTTCACAAATTTCTATTTTAAAGTGTACAAAATATAATTACTTGAGAAATGCACATATACAATCCTGATGGCTTGAAATGGTGAAACTACCACAGATGTACTAAAAATAATAAAGGTTGTTTGAGCAATTATGGTAAAAAGTAGGAAATACAAGTAAGTTCTGAAGCAAAAAATGATGTGTAAATAAAATAACCTAGAATGTTATATAAACTTCATGTTGGATGAATATGATTGTAATTATACAAAGTGGTAATAATGATTTTAAAATTTTATTTACCAAGTTACACAATATTAAAGTAATCGAAAATTGAACATCTTATGTATTTATTGTGCGCTGAATATTAAGTCAGTGTAAGAATACACAAATAATAGAGCATTGACATAAATTTGAAAAAAAGTCTTAGATTATTGCCTCAAAAAGCATCCAACACCTCCCCCTCCCCTCCCCCTTTTAAATTAGTTTTCATGTGATAATAAATAGTCTTCGAACATTCCACAGGGATTTATGTGATAGGAATGTTGTAGAGATTTCCAAAAAAATTGTCTACATCGTCCATGTACTTATACAGCAGCGGACGTCAGTCAACACCTGACGGTCATCAACACTCTAATTCGTAAATGGAGAAGACTAAATAATTACCAGAATGAATCAGAGAAGTAATTGTTCAGTTACATAAAAGTAGTTTGGGTAATAGAAAGACTTCATCTATGCTATAACTATCAATCTCAACCATTGGTGACCACGATAAGCAGGTTCGCGTCACATCAGTTTTCTGCAAGTCCACCGCGTTTCGGGCGTCTATCTAAAATTTTAAACCGTACGGCTAAACATATAATCCGTAGAGTAAAGCAGAATCCGCAAGTGACTAGATCTTAACTTCAAAGTGATTTGAAAGTTTCTGAAACAAATGAGTGGTAAAACACAATTCGAGCAGTTCTAAGAAACGAGAGATTCCGTTTTCTCGCAACAGTAAAAATACCTTTGTTGAATCCAATTCATGTTGGAAATTTCCTGAATTTGCCGCGGTACATTTTATTTAAAGAAGTCTGCAAGGTTCTGGGACTCTACTGCTGTTTGTTGATGCGTAAATTGAGTTGTAGGAGTATTAATTGTAAAGGAGTATTTACAACTGGTCGTGAGTGGATAAATAGCTCCTTCCCTCTATACGGCAGCATCGGAAAGCACAAGTCGGAACACCGACTGTTTTAGTCTTACTTCTGTAGTTCATGCAGAACATTTTCAAGAATACGATTCATATTTCCACTGTTACCAAAATTTTCTGGCTAAACGTTCAATTTAAAAGTACTAGTTCAAGGAAACTCATATTTTGGGCAATAAGATGAATGTCCTATTCCTATAATTTTGCAATAGTTGTTGAGTTCCCAGAAACAGTTCTCAGATGTATTTCTAGTCGTGATGCATGCGTTCGAAATGCAGTCGGGGATTTGGTTAACAGTGACCCAGTTGGTCTTTTCTGTTATCTGATCGAGGGTTTTCCATTCGTTTATACCCATAACTAGAATTTACAGAAAAAACTTTTGCAATCTTCCGAGTCCGGCAGTTTAATTTCAAGAACTTCATTAAAAATAATCGCCAGATTTTGAAATGCTTCAGATGCAGGATGAACCAATTTACACTCATAAGCTAATGTTATTCAATGTTTTTTCATTGTATTCATGTCCATTAGATTCCGCAGTAATAATGTATGGAAAAACATGCAAAGCATTAGGAGTAAAGCAAGATTTTTCCGGTACACGTGTTTCGTACGAAGAGATTTATAAGCAATCCGGAGAAATGCGTCACTTCATGTGTGAAAGCCTACTAAATGAAATGGATACCTAACACAATCTTTTCTCGTTCATTATTTTAGGGAACAATAATATTAATGAACAGCACCGCTCTCATTCACGTGCCTATTTGGAGTGGGGCCGCTACACTGCCGACGCCCATTGAGCCAACCCCCTGCTTCGCGTGTCAATTGAAAGCGATCTCATCCTCGTGTCCTGTACTTCAAATCCAGAAGATTCGTCAATGGAAGTTTGGAGTCAGCAGTTTGCATTGAAGTGCGACCGTTTACAAGACATGTGGAGCTCTGTAACGGACCAATCAATAGTGAGTGGGCCGGGGCTGCTGAGCCGGTCCGTACTAGGCCACACTTGGGCTCTTCACTTCGTAGCATCAGAGTTGCTGCAGCGATCTTTTGCTTAATTATAATATAATTGTTAGTCAGTTACTCACGAAATCGTTCAAACATGAAACAAGGATGAGTTAGTTATAACAAAATTATCCTCAACGATATGGTAAAACAAGTTCAAGACACGGATCTGGGGAAAGCCAAGGAGAAATTATATGAATTTGTGTGCTTCCCGGACAAAAAAATCGTCTTCTGTTGCTTTCGAGCTGTAGCATATTGCTACAGCTCGATAATTGGTATGACAGCCATTCACGATATGTCAGGCATTTAGATTGGCCATTAGAAGTCCTCAGACATGAACCCAATAGAAAATTTGTGAGACCACCTAGGACGAGAAGTTAGACGTCGAGAAGATCGCCCACGTACTGTAGCCGCACTACGACATCAGTTGATGCAAGAATGGTTTAAAATTGACCTACATTAGAACACTTGTAGACTCAACGTCGTGCAGAATTGCCACCATCATTCGGGCTGGTGGAGGTCCTTCCCCATATTAGTCACAGGCGACTAATTTCATGTTTGGGAGCTTATACTATATATGTGCTCAACTCTTCTTGAGTCAAAGTGCAATGTATGGCCAAGCTTTAGGAATTAAGGTCCCTACATATGTGTCTGTTCGGTTTTCAAGGCAAATGTGATTTTCTTTGCAGATTAGTGAACCAACTTCTAACTATACTTATAACTTCCCACATGAGCAATATGCCAAAAATATTTACAGTCTAGCGACATTTTTAGAATGAACTGAACCGTTTTAAGATGCTTACTTGGAGTTTAACAAAGTGTGCTCCATTTGAAGGTCGTGGAATCTTACGACGCCCTTCCTTCTCTTCCACAGTCCGATTACTCTTCTCAAATTCGACGCCAAGTAAGCCATGACAGCATTATTTTCGATGATTATTATTTAGCGGCATTTTCTCAGGGGTAGAGAGTCATTTAAAATAGTCAGACAATCCATGTAGTTACCCCCCCCCCCACACCATACAACAGTTGAGTTTGTACTTTGGTTTCAACCCACGACGTCGAAATGATCGGTATCGTTCAAATTTGACAGAATTAGTTTCCTTTAGAGGATGTTGAAGTTGGTTGGTTTCAGATAGTTGAAGATATCCAACGATCACAGCAGGTTACTTTCAGAGAGACCGAGATTGAATCGAGAACAACAGCGGTGAAATATAGTGCTGTAATATAAATAAATTGTCGTTGGATTCAGTTCGCGTCCGAATCTCCCCGCCGTATAATAATAGCCTAGTGTTGCTTAGTTATTGGGTTCGTCTGTCTCCTTGTTACACTCTCAAGGATTTAAATAGGAGAAAATTCCCGGGTCCGTATTCCGAATCGGCGCGACTGTCACAGAAGGCTGTCCTTATCAGTGACACTGAAAACATTATTTCATGTCAGAGTTACCGGAAATAAGAGGGCATCTTAAGAAATTAACATCATTTGTAATGCCATTTTTGGCGTTCGCATCTACTCATGTACGCATATTTTTCACGAGTGCAGTTTTATAACTCGTCTTCCTATGCCTGTACACGATGAGCAAGGCTCACGCATGGCCTTCGCTACGGCGTGGTAAATCATTCTCGTCCTCTGATGCTTCATTGACCCACACATTTTTCATACATACCCTTACGAGTATTTTTTCGAAATTTATGGAATAGCATTTATTGCATTTTTTATACCTCTAAAAACATTCAGAAATTGATCACACAAAAAACGGCAAACTGAAGCAAATCGATTGTCCTTTGAATCTAAAATTATTTTTTCAGGGATTGATTCAGCTTTTTTATCTCTTCAGAATGTCTCAGGAAAATAGTATTGAAATTGTATCATTTTTACGAAAGTTTAGTTTAACCAAGCACATGTTTCTGCAAATTAAACCTTGGCTGCTAATATTGCTAGTAAAATTATTTTTCACCACTTGAACAGTTATTTTCCTCGTATATGTAATGTGAAACAGACTGCGATCAGTCGTCGACATGAATTCACCCGCACGTTCTTGGTGTTTCTCTCTTTGGAACAAATTTGCTGCAGTGTTACGGTCGTCAGGAAGCAATTACACCTACACACGTTTAATAAAAATACAATAATAAACAAGACTATGGTGCACGCTACAGTCAGTACAAGCAGCACACTTGCATTCATTAGGAGAAGTAAGGAAGTCTTCTTCAATGGGTCATCTAGTCAGAGCCGCAATGTCTGGGTGCGCAGATCCGCATACTTTCGTGATAGCTTCGTCATTATTGTCATGCATAAGTGCCACTTAATTACCGGTGCTTCAATTACGCCGTACCATTATCATTATTAGTGTACGTAGCGGTAACGTGGCTCAATTTAACTTAGATAAACTAAACGTAGCTTGTGTTTACCAGAGCTTAAAGCTGAACAGTATCTGTTAAGCGATGAATATCAGCTTGAAGCTTGGGATCAAACTAACAATTAAATTCCTAAGAAGTCTTTGTCCTAGACCAATCAAAACAGCTGTGAAATAACACAAGTTCATCTAAAAAAGACTCATATGCTTGGCAGGGCGCAAACTCTACCTGAAACAAAGAATAGACTTCAGGAGGAGCTTGCATGGCTTATACGAGTAAGTATGATACCATAGAGCCAGTATCACATGTGCGTTGTTTATCCACCACAGACCTAACGTAATTTATGCTTCGCTCTCACAACTGTTGCGTGTCATGCGATGATAACTTCTGATGTTAGCCATCCTATCACTTCAGAACGTGAAATGATGTGAGGAAACTAACGTGAGTCATAGATCGAACAAACACAGAAACTTATTTTGTTCGCTTAAAGTGAACGGGAAGGTGTAACAGTTTTTAAGAGAGCGTGGTTTTCTTGTGGTCTTATGTTTGCTGTTTAAAACCAAGTACTTATCAATGAAGTACTGAGTATTCTAACTTTGGTCTCCGTGTAAACTCGAAAGAATTCTTCACTCTAATTTTTTTAAATCCAATTCATTTTTTTTACTCGTTCAGCGAACGTAAGAAGTGTTCATGATGATTTTAAAATAGCTTTTTTAGAATTTGAGGTGTTCAACAGAACTATTGTACTCTGAACAATTTGCTTAAGTTCTGTGATTAATTTTTTATAAAACGCATTAAAGCGAAATGCGCATCTTTTGAATTTTTTATTGATAAATAGTTAATTTAATTCAAATTAACTGATGTGTCAGTTCGATTCTCAGTATAGAAAAGCTTTCATACCTAGGATTTAGGTCATTAAAATAGGTGCGGTCCTTCATCTTCAAAACTCCACAGGTCCCCCATGCTGCACACCACTGTTCGCATAGCAGCTTTTAGTCAATTCAAAAGCATACAAATTTTTTATACCTAGAAGGCTGTCGAAATTAAGGTATAAAAAACCTATTATCATCATGATCTTTTACATACAACACATACAACATTGGTGCGGTGCTCGAGCTGGGACTGGGTTGGGAAAATATTAAACTTTAGAGTATTTTTGCCAACTACAAGTATCCAATTAATGTTGATGAAATAACTAAAGAGTGGATTAATAATAGTAATGTAATATTAGTGACTTGGAAAAACCGTATTGCAAGCACAGCGTCCGGCAATCCTCGAATGTCGCCTGCAGTCAGGCGTCAAATGAATGCATGTAGTGGCGAAATAAAATGATTAAAGAGGTGTGGTTATTGTTGATTAGGCTAGATACGTTAACCCTGGGTTGTCTTTATTTCTTGATCAGGAGAAGTTCTGTGAAATAACGGAGCCCATTGCAAAATTTACGGTAAAAGATAGAGGATGAAATTAACAGTTTTTTGGGCAAATTGAAGGAGGGAAAACACTTTTCTAGCGAGCTCTATTCCTAATTATTTATTTCACGGTCTGGCCCTGGCGTACCGTACGGTTTGCCAAAGATACATAGAACAAACTTTGTTGTTAATTTTCAACAGAGACCCAATTTTTTCGGCCATTGACACTCCTAGCTATAATTTGTCTAAATTTCTCGTTCCAATATCGAGCCCTTTAACAGAAAATGAATATACGGTCAAGAACTTTGCGGAATTTGTAAGGGACATAACTACGGTGCAAAATCTGGCCAATTATACACGCGTTTTTTCGATATTGAGAGTCTTTTTACAAATGTACCATTGCGTGAAACTATAGAAATCTGTTTGCTACAATTGCTCACCGCACGTCAGTTTGTCGTTTTAGTGCTAACGAAGAAATTATTTCAGATTCATTTAGAACTAGCTGTTTAAAACACATGTTTTATATTCGACAAACTATTTTATAAACAATTAGAGGGTCTAGGGATGGATCTTCCGCTTTCTTTAACTTTTGCGAATATTTTTATGTGCTTTGGGGAATAGAAATGATTAGACGATCGTCCGGTAACATTTAAACCTGTTTTTTTATCGAAGATA
The DNA here is from genome assembly GCA_014899125.1 of Orchestia grillus. NCBI lineage: Eukaryota > Metazoa > Arthropoda > Malacostraca > Amphipoda > Talitridae > Orchestia > Orchestia grillus. The sequence goes on from VOMN01122199.1 coordinate 29,918, forward strand.
TGTTGATGATACGGTTTTGCTATTCTATGATCGAGCTCATGCTCCGCTCTTCTTGAATTATTTTAATAGTAGCCAGAAAAACATTAGGCTTACAATGGAAAGTAAAATGGACAGCAAGCTTTCAGTTTTAGATCGCCAGGTGCATTGAGAGGGGAATAGATATGAGTATTCGGTGTTTAGGAAGGAATGTTTTACTACTTTAAGAACAAGTTTTTACAGCTTTTTACCATTTGTGTTCAGGCTCAATTTTATTAAAGTTTTATTGTGCTGTACTTTTTATGTGTGCAGCTCTTACCAGTTTCTTCACTAGGAATTTACTTTTCTGAAATGTTTTTTCGTGACAATGGTTTTTCAATAGGTTTTCATAGAATCCCAGATTAAATTTTTTTAAAATAAAAAATGTGCAAACTATTTTAATATTCAACCTATAGCTGACTCTTCACGATTTTTTCCCCTTATTTTGGTCCTCAGAATAAATGAAGAAACAAATTTTAGAATGTTTGGGGAAATATTTCAGTGATGTTAAATTTAGAATTATACTGGTCAATGAACATAAAATTAGGTCATTTTTTTGGTTCAAAAACAGGCTTCTTTCTGAGATGCAAGCATCCTCGATATATAAATACAGTTGTGCAGGTTGTGCATCAAAGTACGTGGGCATGACTTCCCGTACTCTGGGTTGTAGGATTGCTGAGCATCAAGGTAAAAGTCATCGGATGGGCAATATTCTAACTAGTCCACCCCACTCAGCCCTCCGCAATCATGTCTTCGAACGTAACACTACGGTAATCTTGAATACCTTCAAGATTTTAGGTCAAGCAAGATTTTCTCCTGAATTAAGAATTTTAAAATCACTTTTTATTTTTAAATTGAAACCGGTTTTGAATAATAATGTTAGTTTTTCTCAACTTCCCCTAGTAAATAAGAAGTTTATCACACTTTTAACACAAATCTAATGGCATTATTTGTTATCATATTTTCGCAGATGTAATTCATTGTTTTCATTGTTGATGATGAGCGAATACTCGAAACATTGTATTTTTACTAGTTGATTGTCTCGAAAATATATTGTACTATCAAAAATGTCTTTGACGGTTTTACTAGTTCTCTCTCTTTTACTGAAAATAATTATATTCCACTAAGTTTAGGTTGAGAAAAACGAAAAGTTTTGAGATACAATGTGGGGCTAAGAGAGCCGCACGAAAAGAATTCATATATTAAAATTAACTTTCCCACGTGTTACAACTTGACGTTTCGAGTTACTAGACTTATCATCTCTTTCAACAAATGTTCTGGCACCTCATATTTTTTACTATAATTTCCTCTATTTCATTCCAGGCTCTTATAAACTACGCGATGATCTATAAAAACTTTTAGAAAAATATTTCCCCTCAAAAATTCCAAATTGTCTTAACGAATAAATTTACTACAGGGTCACTGTATCACTTTGAAGATCAGCGTCTGATCAGTTCGAAATCTAACGCGGTATATTTGTTTAGTTGTGGGCAATGTATATTTAAGTACGTGGGACGTACATCCCGTTCTCTCTTCTTTAGAATTTCCGAACATCCGTAGTCATAGAACTGGGAAACCTTCAAGTGAACCGCCTCTATCAACAATCAGATGCCGTGTCGAAAGCTGCAATCTAAATATTTTTTTTGCACTCGGACTATTTTCGCGCTTCAAATTCCAGCCCTGAATTTTACAATTTAAGCATTTCAGAGCCATTGTTCATTTGTAAACGAAAACCGAAACCGCTAGATGCCAGTAGTATATTTCCGTTGAAACTGGTTGTGCAATAAGTTATAGTATTTCAATTTTACATTTATGTTTCGTAAAAATCTCTCTTTATTTATTGAGTTATTGTTGTATGCGTATTCTATAATCAATTGTTTTCGAGAAATTTGAGAGTAAATTACGAAATTTTGTTCCAGATTCGTATCACTGATGATAAGTCTAGTGACTCGAAACGTTTGGTTTTTACATGTAGGAAAGCTAATTTTAATTCATGATTTTTTTGGCTCAGTTTTTTTTGCCCTACTTTTTATTTGAAAAAAATGATTATATTACCTGTGGTGCTTCGTGTTTTCATTTATTGCATGCGCAATAAATTAAGCAAGAAATTAAAATATATTCTCAGTTGGAAGAATATTGAAAGAGTTCGGCATGCAATAGAGTTGAAAGAATAGAATTCAAAAATCTAAAATTATATTTACAGAATATTACAGGCAAGAATCGTAGCCACGCGTTGTCCCAGTGTATAAGAAATATATATTACAAAGACGGAGAGGGATGGATGTACGTTTAACCTAATCGATGTACATACACAAGGATAAGGGCTGATGGAGGCCATTATTCAAATAGGCTATTGACGGAATTTCATATAATGGCAGCAAGATAGATTAGGGTTGCATCAATATGGCATCCCGAACAGGAATACAGAGCACATGCAGCCGTGCACAAATGTTCCAAGACGCATTAAACGAAACCTTTTTTATTGTTCTTGAACACACCCCTGAGTTCAGCCTGACGAAAATGAACTCTAAGGAACATGGATTGCCCTGAATTTTCTCCCGAAATCAATATTGCAAATTCTGTACAGAGTTTTATGCCAATTGTGTGCTGGTAATATCAACGTATTCCTTTCTGCTGCTCACTTAGCCTTCTCGGACTAATTCTTGAGCGCGACTTCGATTTAACTCAGATTATTAGGGTCGTGAGTACGGTAGAGTAGAGACCTTAGAACCAGCCGAACTCATTCCGTAGATCGCTTAAGAACAAAATTTTGAAAAAATGTGCTCATGGCAATCATAAAATAAGCTTCGAAATAGAGCCTTTTAAAACCAAATACGTTTTCTGACGTGGGTTACGTTGAGTCTGTTATCAGTGAACATTTATAGCCGGGGTAGGGATGAAAGTTTTCAGTTTTTTGAAATTTAATTACCACCAGGACAAACTCAGTAAGGCCATCCTAAAACGCTGTATTAACAAGCCCTGGAAGTTGCCGGTTATAAAGTAGTTGTTGAAAATACGCTCACACCCATAAGACAAACATTTATGGCAAACATTTATGACAAAAATTTATGACAAACTTCTATGACAAACATTTATGACAAACATTCTTGACAAACATTTATGCCAAACATTTATGCCAAACATTCATGACAAACATTTATGATAAACATTTATGACAAACAATCCGAGGTATTATTGAAGAAAGTGGCTGCCCGATTTTACAGTAAAGCAAACATTTACAGACCCTCCTCCACAAGTTGGAGCTTGGTTCCATGCGAAATGAAAAAGGTTGTATTTTAGATTTGATTAAAAAATTTGAGCTTATTTTTATAGCATGCCCGTGATAAGTGGTCGCCTAAGTTGTACTATCGTCAATACAAGAATAAAGTATATTGCAGCGTTTCATTAATTTTAAATGACATGCTCGTAACTACACAAAACGTTAGAAACATCAAGACCAACTTATGTCGAAAGCTAAAATAAATATGGAGGTAATTTGAAGTAGCACTCTTAGTAGCTAAATAAAAAGCTTTTATTATGCTTCCGTTTAACTTTGTAAGAAAAAGTCTCCATGGAAAATATCAATCATAAATGAAGCCAGTGCATCAAATACTGCTTAACGTGCAATTAATTTTTCTGCAGGCCTTTTAAAATAGAGGTCAAGAGCAGAGGTTAAGAGCAGAGGTTAAGTAGAGGTTAAGAGAGAGTAACTCAAAATTAAGACAGCCAGATTAAAATAGAGGTCAAGTGCCGAGGTTAAGTAGATAAATGAGAGGAACTCAAAATTAAGGCAACCAGGTTGAAATTAATTAAGGCACGCTACCAAACTTAGTGCTCAAAGGTGGAAAAAAATTGGCATCTTTCTAGTTGTGAGCCAACAGAGCGATCAAGTTTAGGCGCAGTCAAGCCCCGTTGAAGATAGGATTGTGATTCGAGGCCCAAATTTTCAGCATCCTATTTTCGGGGTGCTGTTAGGGCCACACGAAAGTTTCCGTTATTTTTTCTTTACTCGCGCTGGTCAACGGAAGTGAGAGCGGTACATTTCTGATATTTTAGAAATATGCAGGCTTGATTTTAATTTCAACACTTCCTCAACATTTCCAGGGTTCACCGTGGATCCACCAACATGATTCAGCACCAACAAATTTCCTCAAGTCTCGAGCTAGGGACCATTAAGGAGTGGATGGAAGGTCTGCAAGGAGCGCAGATTTTAATCCATTGAATGTTTCTATCTGGTCCAGCTTCCCATCAAGCTCCACTGAATTGCCTAAGAGTAAAATTGCAGTAATAATGGAACATTATTTGGTAAGAAAAGTAACTTACCGCACGGAATATATCTGGACATGTGGACTAAAATTCGTACTAAAATTCGTAAGAAAGGTGTTCATGTGTAATAAATAAGTTACCGCTTGGCTTCTTGTTATTTATCCATGTTATTCAATGCTCAAATCCAAAATCCCACCCAAAAGATTCCGTAAAACTATAAAAAATTTTGTTGCCTTATTATGAGTCCCCCTGAAGTAAACTCCTCAAAGCTATTCCTCTGAGTCAGTCGTTCAACTGCCGTGTAATTATTATGTTACAAGTAGATTGATAACAGTGTTAAAGTCAATTACCTTCTTATTTATCACCGTTATAGAGATGACAAGCTAACGCGCTCCTATAATATAGGATAAAATGATACGCACATGCTAGTTATTTAGTTCATTGCGAGTCTGTTTATACCGAGCATAAGATGGTACGCACATGTCACTACATTGCAAATCTGTTTGTACCGATCATTTGGTACGAATATAAAACTACTTTGCGAGTCTGTTTGTATCGAACCTTTGGTACGAATATGTCACTACTTTGCGAGTTTGTTTGTACCGAACATTTGGTACGAATATGCCACTACTTTGCGAGTATGTTTGCACCGAACATTTGGTACGAATATATCACTACATTGCGAGTCTGTTTGTACCAAACATTCGGTACGAATATGTCACTACATTGCGTGGTTGATGGTACCAAGCATAAGAAAGCAGCAGGTCCGACATGCAGAAATAGATGTTGATCACCTCCCACGCAGTCGTGCAGTAAGCGTAGTGTGAGACGATAGGAGGCTTGAGAGCTGCTGAGCAAAGGTCTTCGTAGGATGTGCTACACGATCCTGAGCGTATTACTCTACATTAGGGCTGTTCTATATTTATATGTATGTCAAAATTCAGTGATTAACATGTGATTTAGATGGAATTTTCCCTGCGTAGTTGCCTCAACACTCAATAGCCCTGCATTATTCCAACGATAGATGAAAATTTCTTGAGATGTTTGTGAGTCCGATTTTTTCTCTCACGCTCTTCCATAGAAAAAGGTACATAACTTTCAAAGGGGCGAATAGTTGAAGCATTTTTTGGCACAATTTTCGAGATCCATTGAATGAAAGCTTGGTGATAATTGCGCACCAGGAGGTAATTAAACTAATTACCGTAGATAATTAACTAACGATTCTGAACCTACAACAATCATTGTCCGTCTAGATTTAAATGAGTGCAGGTACTTACCATGATCCGTTGTTTGAAGAATGTTAACATAAAATGATCATAAATTCCATTACCTCAATTAAGGGTGATTTCCCTGCACATTAATGCCATTAGAAATGATTTATTTGCTTATTAGTAGTATTAGGGGCAATTTTAATAATTATACCAGATACGCAGAGTAATTTTATAACTTGTTCTTTTCCAATGATTATGCGTCTGCTAATGATGGTTAATGTGCCACTTCAGGCATTGATGAGTCCGCCAGCA
>VOMN01122213.1:0-17540 GCA_014899125.1 Orchestia grillus
CTCACAATTATCTCTGCTCACCTACAACCTGTTACAGTTGTAAATACAGAAGAAGACATGGGCAGTGACCATTATCTTGTAACCACATGCATTTGTATTGAACCTTCTTGCCAAGCCTATAAGAGAAGGCCATCGTGGAAATTTGCTAGTGGATCTTAGGAAAGCTGGATGGCTGCTTTGATACTGATGTGGATTAGTTGCGAGATCTGGAGCAAGTTACTCTAACTTAACAGCAAACCTAATTGCTGCCAGTTCTCAAAATTTTGATAAGAATAGGGGATTAATCAACCCTCATTACCACAAAGGAGGGTGGACAACTGATTGTGCTGAAGCAGTAAAAGCAAAAAGAAATTAAATAACTCAAGTATCCCCTGCTAACTTAATTACCTTAAAATGCTGCCAAGCAAAAGTTAAGTATGTTGCAAAAATGGCCAAGAGAGCATCCTGGATAGATTTTTGTAACAACAAAACTAGTGATACACCTATCTCTTTGATTTTGAAATGCATGAAGTCCCTATACACCCCATTCTGCAAAAAATCTCAACTATTTGTTACACATAATCCTATCATAGATCCAGTGGATAAACAAACTAATTGACTGACCAGTACAAGCATATCTTTTCATTATCTCCCAATCCTTTCCCCAATTTTGTCTCACTCGCACTTGCTTTTGCTTCAAGTAATGATGTACCAGCTCTAATAAATGAACTTTTCACTCTATTTGAGTTGAACAAGTGCTTGATTTCCCTGAAAGATATTTTCCCAGGTGCAGATGAAATCCACAATAAACATTTAGTACACCTGCCTGGTAAATGCAAAACCTGGCTATTGAATATCTTCAATGCAAATTTTCTTAGAGGTGCAAACCCTGAACCTTGGAAGCAGGCAGTTATCATCCCCATACCTNAATGCATTTGATACTGTTTGGCCCACAGGAATTTTATATAAACTATGCCAGTGTGGAGTCGAAGGTGCAATGTCACGCTGTTTACACTCTTACATGTCTGATCGCTCCTTTCAAGCATACTTCAAAGGCGAGTACTCATCTACAAGGAAGACAAGTAGTGGTGTCCCGCAAGGGGCAATACTTTCCCCATTGCTTTTCAACATCATGATGAGGGCCCTACCAGTTGAAGAGGAGGTGCAGTTGGGAGAACATGCAGACAACGTTTTGTGTATCACCTGTAATGAGAGTGTTCAAGCTGTGACAAATAGGCTCCAGTCTCAGGTCTCAGCTATCTTTCCTCTACAAATGGACCAAGCAGTGGAGACTCCAATTGAACCTAAATAAAACAAAGTGCATGTGTTTCACAAATAAAAAACAGTCAATCCCACCTCTCTGAAACTGAAAGATCATTCTATAGAATATGTTTGTTAGGCTCTTGTAGGTTGTTTTAACCTCCCAAACATGATATCTTTCTTTTGACAAATTGGATTATCCAGTGCTCTTGGTTACAAATTGCATACGAGTTGGGGGGGCATAATACTGAGAAAGTTATTGATGAGGCGTATTCACAACCAATGAGGCAAGAGGACCCACTTGTATGTGCAATATACGATTCTTAGAACTTCATGGTGGAAATAAAGCCCCCCACAAAGGTTGGCCCTTGTATCAGGATCAAGATCTAGGTATAGAAGTATGAGTGTCTCATTACATTCACAGCCAATAGGACAAGAGGGTCTAACATGTTTGTGTGATGTGTTATTATTGAAGGGAAGTTATTGGCTGAAATAAAGGCTCTGGTAGATATAAGTTCATTAAAATTGAACAAGAACAACTAGTGGAAGAAGGACCAAAGTTTATAGATTGAGCATGTGAAAAAATAGCATAAATGGAAAACCATCTCTAGCTTTGCATGTTCAAAAGCAGTAGCCAAAGATAGAGATATTTTATGATATAAGTTACGGAGGTCAACTGTTGTTTAAAGTCCTGTGAAATTTTAGGGTAAACTCTCATACTTGGAGGTAGATTGAAGGAAAGACAGATGTGTATGTAGTGTGAGGGTGGAGTGGGTGAGAGAATTGAATAAATTAGTGAAATAAGATTGGTTTAAATTCATATAAAAAATATATGCAATGAAGTAAATGTGCATGCACATGAATTTATATTTAATGATGGCACAGTGAGTGGGATGATTGCTAGTAGCAAAAGTAGATGAAAGATTTTGGGAAGACATATAAAGAATGAATAAGAAATTGCTGGGAATTTTCAGATAACTATGATTTGTAAATAGAAAGTATAATTGCTTTTGAGAAGATTGTAAGTTTCTTGAAAATGACAATGACTAGAAAAGCTTGTGGGCCTGGTAGTATTTTGTATGATTTCAATTAACTTAGAAGTATGATGATTGTGAGTATGTTATAATATTTGAGGTATAGAGAAATGAAAAAGTTCCAGATGTGGGAAACAAATGCAATGTAGGTTGGTACATAAAAGTGGTCATAAGAATATAAAGGACATGAGCTTTAGAGTCCACACCAAAGAAAAACTAGACTAGGGCTTGGCACACTGTATTTTTCATGCATTCATTTTGTATCAATACAGTAAATTGGTGAGATTTCTGTTTTCATAGATATTTTAAAGAAAGTAAATGGCTACTAGGTCTTACAGACCTACCATGTCTCTGATGCAGAGTGATACCACTTATTTTTCTCTGTCATTTAGGCATCATGTTAAAGTGGAACAAAAGTGACCTTTTTCATATTTGCTAATAAGCTTTCTCATTCCATAAAAATAAAGTTTCAGCTTCTCACTTTCAAGTATAAGATATAAGTTATTTGAATAAATTTCAACAGATGTGATATAGATCACTCTGTTTTGCTTCCTGATGTCCTTTTCAATGCTAAGTTTGTTAAGGATTTAATTTTTATGCATGAGTAACCTTTTATTATGTAACTGGCTATAAGGTTGAGATGTTTAAATATATTAAAAATTTTAAAATGATCAGTTATCATTAAAAAATCAAATATTTTATAAATTGTTTGAAAACAATTTACTATTGATTCTCACACTATATGTCACAGTGTAAGTTCTTTTCAAATTTCTGTGCATCCTATTTAATGGTGGATTTATTGTATAAATTATTTGTATTCTGAAGAGTAGAGATTGAAGCACTTTTCTTAAAATATAACATTTCTTCAGAACATCCAGAGCATTTTCTTAATTAAAGAACCTTTTTTTAGAGCATCCAGTTTTGAAATTGAAATGTATGGATAATCATTTCGATGGACAGAAAATACTAAGTAATGTTAGGAAAATCTCAAAAATGCTTTAGGATACTAATAAGATCTTTGCATGATCACTTTCCTTACAGTATGTTATAAAAACTTCATACCTTTGGTATGAATATTTTAATTGGAATAATATATTCCATCTGATTTTTTTAAACTTTATGTATTATCTGTACAACTGTTGCTGTTCCCTTCTCTAGGTGGTATTTGCAATTACATTTATATAGTTTCACACCTTCAAGGATTAATTGCTAATGATTGACTGGTGCGCATGAGAGTTCAGCAATGACGGAGGTGCAGGACGATGATCAATGGCTTTATGGAGAGGATGGTGCAGAGAAGGAAGCTGCTGCTAATGAGTCCGCTTCAAAAGTAAGTTTTTAAAGACAGTTCAGTTGTATGTTGTATACTAATGTCTAAAAAACTTTTTAAAGTGTATTGAATGTGCTTTAATTTGCACTAGGTGATACCTATTTTGCATAAAATAGTTTATATATATATTAATATTTTATAACAATATGTTCTGTTGGTAAAGGTATTTAAATATATACTAAACTATTATTAATAGATGTTTCCATAGAATTTCTGCTGCACTTCTAACCCAGTCAAAATTTTAAAACTTGGTCAAAATTGTGCGGCCAGTTCACAATTTTTTATTCATTAGAGCCTATTTAGTTGTTCAATACATAAATACTTTAACTCTTTAATGACCCAGAAACTTTAGAGAACTGTTTCAATAGGATCTGCTAGGTTTTCATTAAAAGGTAAGTGCTTCCTTATGGCACATGTACATAATGCTGAAGCTAGTTTTTTGTTGCAAAGCTAAATGCTGCCTATGTGCCAAAATAATTCTGTTGTTAACTCACAACTGCTATTGTCACAAATCTGGCACATCAGTTTTAAGCTCTGAAGTTTTTTGTAAAATGCCAAAGAGTCTTCTGGCAGATATACACAAGTCTTACAAAATTTCCTTGATGAGATCAGCCCAGATGCAACCTTACTCTCAAAATGAATGTATTGTTAGAGGGTTGAAGTGTTAAAGCTGTGTTAACAGTTTAGAATCTTGCTGCAAGCTGTTTGTATTCTCTGTTGATGGTTTTAGGATTTGAGACTAAGGTATAGATAACAATCATCTTTGTTATATCAAATGAGTCATAATAAAAATGGCAGTAAATTAGGGATTTTGATGTTTTTACTGATTTCTATTGTAGGACACATATTTGGAATATAGTCACACATGGGTTTTCATATGCCCTAGTTTCTTGAATTTTATTCCTGGTTTCATTTTTTTAAACTCTTTTTCCCTTGAGTTTTTCAAATGAGAGGGTTGCATAAATGGATGCCTCCCTGTACTGATGTTAATCAAAGACTTAGGAATGAAAAAGATAATTTTCTATTTAAACATGCAGTTTAATATCAGATTTCAAACTTTTAGATGTTGAACGGTTTGTTTCATTAACAAAATTTGAGGCCTAGAGAGCATTGCCGTGCTGTAATTTTATGATCATTTATGACAGAGGGTATTGCTTGAAAAATAAAGTTTGACCACACATATTGTAAATTATGCTAAGGTTCATGATCAGCAGGATTATAACTTACAAGTTAGAACAATACAAACTTTTTGAATTTTGCTTCTGCTAAAATGTGACCAGTGAGTTCTTGATAATTAGTGATAAAATATGTTGATTCATAATCAAAATTAAGTACCTACTCACTTGATATAATTTGAAGACTGCTACAGGGTACTGAAGATTTTTTAGCATTTATAGTGTTTCATTATTAAAATCTTTCATTATTATGTTGTGTATCAGCTCTTGTATTTATCTGCAATTTATGATCATTCAAGTAACCCATCTTCATTTCAGGCTGATGCTTCACCTGATGCAGATGGTGCAGGTATGGCAACACTGAAAGAATCTTAATTCATAGGGCACATTTAGCCTCTGTTGTATTTTTGGAGCACAAAATTAATTTGGTGTTTTGTCAGGGTAGTGGGCTCCAGTGCAAGTGATGGCATGCTTGCCTTGTGGTCAGGAGGCCCCCAGTGTGATGGAGGGATTCCCTTAGAGAAGGAACATTGGTGATGTGCTTGAAAAGATGGCACACCTGAAAATTGTGATTGAAATAATTCAAAGATTTCCATTGTCTAAGAGTGAATATTGTGACACAATTTACTATGTTGTATCTCAGTGGTTGTGCAGGGATTGTTGTTGTTGTCCTTTTAATTTTTATGTCCTGATGGAGTTGATATTAGACTGTAGATTTAGAATTTGAGTTCAATGTTGACCTAAGGTTTTAATGATACAGTAATTATAAACCCTGAAGGAATTACCTCCAATCCATTCTGATGTATCATTCTTGAGAAATTTTTACCTACCTGATGCAAATTGAGTTTTTAGTATAATAGTGTTCTTTGAAAAAATTTCACTCATAATTTACTGGGAAAGTGTTAAGTGCACTCACTCTTTGAGTTAACAATTCTGTTTAATCTTGTGTATTTATATTTTTAATTTTGATTTTGGAAAATGTAAGTTATCAATACTGCCTTGTTGAACTACAACTACTTCATTTTTTCTATTGAATGCATGCTACTTTTATTTAAGGCTTGTAATGATAACTTTTGCTCAATCTCTTCTTGAAGGTGAAGCAATCCATTTATAGTTAAGTATAATTTTGGCCATCCAAAAACTGACATCACTTCTTGATAGTTGATTATTTATTTTGTGTATGTATTCCCAAACCTTGTAGTTACACTTTGTACAAATTTATTTTTTATTTTCCTTGTGTCTTCCAATACCTTGTAGTTAAACCTTGTTCAAGTGTATTTTCTTAATTCTTGCATTGCATTCAAATGTGCTGTTGGTTTGTCATGAAATAATAGGTGTACTGCTGACTATGTGCAAAATTTATGAAACCCATGTTGGTGAGTAAAGGATCAAGGTAAATCGTTTTAAAATTGACAATTTTGTACCATTTAAAAAATCTTGGGATTAAAATATGAAGCATCAAACTTGCATCCCTTTTTTGTATTTTATCACTTCATAAGTTGAGTCATATATGTCAGGATTAGTTATTGAGATCAACTTCTAAGTTGATAAAATAAATGCTGACCATATTGTGGCAGCAGTGGTTGTGCATCAATTGTATCTAAAATATGTTGTTACACTTTTGACCTACATTGATTTCTCAGATAATTAACTTTCCTAAAAATAATAGGTGAAACAGGCTTGATATGCACATAATAACTTCATAGATGACAACTAATCATGACCGTATTGGATTTGTCTCGGACCATTTGCAGCTCGTGCAGAAAAAGCCTCTGTGCCAGGCGAGGGTAGTGAGAGCCCTGAAAAAGAGAATGATGCTCCTGCTGCTGACAAGGAAGGTGCAGCTGCTGAAGGCGATGGTGATGCAGCGGCTGATGCCTCAGCCACTGATGGTGACAAAAGTGGTGATGGTGCAGCAGGGGAGAGTAGTGATGAGGATGACCTAACCATCACCATTGGTGAGCTGAAGAAGGCTGCAGAGGTGATGACTCCAGGACAACAGCATCTGGCAAGATTCCAACCTAAGGTAATCATTAATCAATTTGTAGTTGAGATAAGAAACTATTATTAGGAATACATTCTTAATAAAAATTACATGATGGAAAGAATACGAGTGTGTAAGCTGCTAGCTATTTGTTTTTGTCTTTCTCATGGATACTGTTACATTTTGGGCACTGTATGCTATTGCTCTGGCTAGAAGAAAAATGAATGAACCTTTTAGTCATTTGTATCTTCAGTTAATCAAACAATGAAATGAAATTCAAAATTTAACAGGTCATTACTCTTGATGTCTGCTTCTTAAGACAATATTTTTTGATGTACAAGTGCTTCCTATGTGAAAAAATTGCTACTTTGTATGTGCTTGTCTAAATTTTTCTTAATACCTTTATTATACTAATAATAATATCCTATCATTGCCGTAATATTCTAAATTATAGTAGAGGTAAATTTCTATGTCAGAAGACATATTTTTGCACTCTCAAAAACTTCAATGTGGTTACTAAGGTGCCTTTTGTCATTCATGTCACTAATACAGCATTCACTGCACTCAGGCTGCACCAACCACGGGCCTAAAAGATGAGGACTTTGCCTCTACTGGGAAGGTAAACGGTGTTGCAGTTGCTGACTTGAGCTTGTCGGACTATGAAGACAAGCCATGGAGGAAGCCTGGTGCTGACCTCTCCGACTACTTCAACTATGGCTTCAATGAGCAAACTTGGTTCAAATACTGCGACCGGCAGAAGAGAATGAGGACGAGTGAGAGTGGCAGTGGCCTCAACTCTCTGGGTATCAATGTTGGCAAGGTGACTGTGGGTTGTGCTCCCTAGCGCGAGTGCTGGTGTGCTAATCTAGTCATGAGGTCTCCAGTTCTATACCCTGGGGTGGAGTTCTTCCCGTGGGAAATGAAATTAAACACAACATACCTAAAATGGCGGCTCACAAATGTGGCCTATGGAGGGTTCTCTGAAGTAATTTAAAAGTTTCCAAGGTGTGAGCAGTATTTGACTTTCAGGCGTATGCTGTTTGGAACTTTAAGATTTTGAATGCTTCCCACTCCTCCTTTGTTGTTAGTGGTTTTGATGCTCGTAACAAGAGTTTTATTATGTTGTAATGTTTTGAGGTTTAGGTGGATGTATTAAAGCATAAATTATTGTTGAATAGCATATGAGTTTTGAGTCAGTTGATGAAATACATAAATTCATCAGATTCCCAGCTGAGATCTTCAATCTTTTACTTTTAGTTAATCACTTCAATTATTTTCATATTTAGTGTCTTGTAGAGAAGGTGTCCTTATTTCCTCTGGAGCTTTGATATGGAGAACTCGATTTCGCGTATCAGCCAAACAATTTATTTGCAAGGAACGAGTAATTGAAGTGAGCAGGATTAATGTTTCATGAACTGACCGTAATGTCTGAGTAATGCAAAGACTGAGAGTCCTCTTATTATGTTAGTAATATATGTACTCTCTTTTCGAACATCGCTTTTGTATGTAGGAAGAAAGGTAGGATTATGTTGATATTGCTCATTTTATCAAAAGCATCTGCCAGAATCTTTATCACAATTTTCTTCACAAGCATTCCCTGAAAAATGTATTCCTTCTCTATACCTGAAACTTCTGGTAGGTGAAGTTTTTTTAGCTCTTTGCTGAAGGAGATGGTGATTACCCGATTTTATTGCTGTATCATGGAAAGTAGGCGATCCTCAGTTGCGCCCAGCTAACTGAAGTAAGACAAGCCTCGTTTGTTGCATGAGGTCGTTGTGGGTGGAGTTGCACAGTGAAATAAAAATGACGGTAAGAGGTACAGTTGACGCTCGCATCAACGGACTTCAGATTATGGTATCTGAATATGCTCAACTTGGACGATCTCAAAAGTGTAATTCCTAAAGTTTCAGTCGGAGTTTTCTTTTTGAAAGTGTGTGCTTCAAGTTCTTTGCAACACCCTTGGGCAGCATTGTAGGACCACTTCTCCCCTCATGTTAGTCTGTTGATGCAAGCATCCATTGTATCTTTTCTCTTCATTTTACCTTTTTCCTATCTCACTCACGAAGGAAACTGGCTCACAGTGCGAAGCATCTTCAATATCATGTGTCTTATTTCATGCTTTTTTTAATCCCTACAACGAAATTTTGAAATGCTTTCGTAGCACGTGTGGTAAATCCTGTCATATCATGACCAAATACCTGATTGTTGGGTTATGTTTTCATGTCCATCATCATTGTGGGTACAACTGGGAGCCTTGACTCTGTTCAAGTTTGTTTCAGATACTTTATGTGTTCTATCATCAATTCAATTGTGGTAAGTTTTTGCCTCTTCATTTCTATTGGTGTCTCATTTCAACTCATGAAATTATTTTAAGCATTTTTTGGGTAACATTTCTTTCCAGAATGTTACATTCTTTGTTGTTAAACTATTTTGTTGAATTTCTAACTCTGAAGCAGGCACATTGTAAAACAATCATTTCTCAGCACCATTCACAGTTTCCTCATTAAATTACTGAACAGCTTCTGAATCTAGCGTAACTTTTCCCATGCTCTGTGCAGCCTTTCGGTTTCCTGTCAAGTTCCGACAACAAATCGAACGGTGCAGATACGAACGGAAACGTTGGCGGCCGACCACGTCCCGCTGGAACATTCCATCGGCGTCTCGAGAGCTCGACAAAACCTGAGGGCAACTCGATACAGGTCTCTGCTCGTGCCTTCTGCTGCACCTCAAATAGCACCTTAGGGATGAAAATGAATTTGATGTGTAATCAAATGGACTAGTGGGATTCTTCTCCGCTTATGTAGCTTTGAGTGTTGATCACAGTTGTAAAGCAGTTCAAGAAGATGAGGATAGGTCAAACGCGAGTGTTTTATCTTAAGAATAGCGTCTTGCAAGTTGTCTACAGCACTGTGGGAAGATGAATAAGTTAATCTTAAATTACACTGTGTTTACGTAGCTACATTCTGAAGTGCTGCCTTAGCACATCGACTTCTTTAAGAAAGTCAACGTTGAAAAAGTTTCCATGGTTGTATTTGGAAGATGTCGACCATTTTATTCGTTTTGCTAGAAGCTTTTTACATGTATGTAAAAGAGGTTAAAGTTGAAACAAGACATTGTGAGTAGTGCATAGTCAAATATTCAAATATTAATCCATGCTGTGCGTTAATAACGAAAAGACTGTGTTGTGCAGGTCATGACTGCAGACCGGCGGCAGTATTCGAACAAGGTGATGGCGCCCCCTTTCATGTCCGGCCCCCCGCCTCCTATACCTCAGGGGCCCTATGATGATATGGAGTGAGTCTATTTTGCTCAGTGTTTCAACATTTCAAAGCCGTGAAGAGTTTATCTCTTTGAGTACTGCAGGGACACCTCAGTCCTGGCTTTAAATTGTTATTATCGACATTTTTAAGCTAAAGGACGAGCGGGACTCGCTTGGGGCACATCGACTGCGAAGCAGTACATCGACGCTTTTTGATAGTTTTAGCTTAGGATCTGACGGGTTAAACTCACAAGTCATCCAATTGTTCTTGTGGAATTTCTTCTCAGTTTGTTGATGATATGGTAAGGTAATGAGCAAGGTCAGGTCTTTCTGAAAGTGACTTACTTTATTTTTTCAGGAAAATGCTCTTAGAAAATAAATTATCTCTCCTATTATCTTATACCTCAACTCTGGGTACAATAGAATTCGAATTTTTTTTTCAATATGACATGAATCACAGTCTAAAATAATGAATAAGATCAAGGAAAGCACTGTGTTGCCCCGGAGGTAGGTAACTTTCTTTTGTTAGAGAGATAGCAGATTGGAAATTAGGCGTAATTTCTATTACAGTTTGCTCGCAGTTCTTCTCAAATTAAAGGTGGAATTTAAAGTATTTTGTACACAGATGTCCTTCATGTGAACTATGAATATTTTCGCTTTACATTTGTAAAAATTTCAGCAGGAATAGCACCTGAATCTCAGCCGAACACATTTCTACTCACATTCGTCCTTCATTTTGGAAAAAATTGCAGCTCTTTCTATCGATTGTTTTCTCACCTGGAACTGTGTCACATAAGCATATGTAATGTTTTTTGAAAAAATCTTGATTCATAGGAAACTTGCATACGTTTTAATGCATGCTTTCTTTATTAGTGATATTATTTCCCAACTTTCACCTTTTCATGCAATACCAACAGTGAAGCTCTATAGAAATATATTATCAACAAAAAGCATCAATTACACTTGGGAGTCTGTAAAGTTTATACTTTCATTACTTTGGGTGAATCTTAAAGTTCAGGTGTCGGAACATTTCATTCGTATGACACGCCAATATCAACAACTTCTGCTCCTGTTTTTCATGAGGCCAAAAGAGCAAACGTTCTAGTATGAGAGCATAGGTATCGTTCTAACTACGTTTTGTATTCAAAGCAGTGCATTTATGAACCTTTTTTAACATGTGGTCGGTGAAGTTTCACTGTGTACACCTACACCTTTGGATGCAATGTATGAGTGCTTGGATCAGTTGCAAATTTCATAGCTTTGGAGGCAGCATGCAAGTGTTAGGATCAACTTAACTGTGTACACTTGCAGCTTTGGATGTAGCGTGTGTTCAGGTTCATTTTTAGGTGTACACTGACAATTTAGATTCTGCGTGGAAGTTCTTGGGTTAATTTTATGTATGCTTACAGCTTTGGAGGCGGCGTGTACGGCGGCCCCCCTGGTCCTGACAACGGCTACTACCCCCCGGCGTCGTACTTCAACACTCCGCCCCCCTCTGGACCTCCCCCTTCGGTGTCAGGCCCTCCGCCAAACTTCAATGCACCCCCCGTGTCGTGGTCAAACCCTCCACCTCCTATGGTACCGCCCCCTCAAATGGTGCCCCCTGCAACTCACGACGTGCCCCCTCCTAGGTGGGGGGGAGAGGTGCCACCTTCGCCTGCTCTCACAGGGGGCCTCCCTCTGGGGCCCGGCAGCCCTCCACCGTCGTATCGCGGTGACAGGGACCGCGAGGACTCGGATGAGGACAGAAGAAGGTCAGCCTTGTTTAAACTATTTCATTCTCACATTTTTTTAGGACATCGTTTCTTAGGTTTCAAAAATAGGTGTGTTAAGGACTTTTCAATTGTATCAATTTGGAAAATATTTGCATAAATTTCCCGATTATGTTCTATTCAATAATAAAGGAATTATGGCTTGTAATCATGTGGTCACACTATGAGAAAATGAGCACAAACTTTACAAGAAAATTCACTGTGACCATTTGGCCACTCTAGCAGAATTATGGTCAAGAACCACGCACAGTATTTTCAGGTAATATTTAAGTTTTATGTGACATCAAGTGTTCAAGGTGTATTAGTTTTGAGTAAGTATCCACTGTGGTCACGGTAGCTCACTGTGTTTTTAAAGCCACTCTCTGAACCTCTTCTGCTACTGAACATTTTTTCCTTCAAATGCACGGTTTTGCTGCTGTGGCCCATAGTGTGTGTTAGTGTTTACAGAGTATTTAGTTGAATGGTGGGTCCATCTGCCACAAATTTTTTTTAAAAAGTTCCAACGAATTTGGTAAGAGGCTAGTCCTAAAAAATAATTTCAGATAAATTGCTTCATTGGTATTTTATAACTAGATCATACATTCCAATTTTATTTCGTTGTAACCTATTACCCCAATGGTACCGAAAGGGTTACGTTATGGGAATAGATTCATTACTCCTTTTTCATTGTTCTCAATACGTTGAGGTGACAAAGATCCATACCTCAGCAAGGGCTAAGGTTTCAAGCTCAAATGCATGAGCGATCGCTCTTGCCATGCACCCTGGCACGTCTTGTTTGTTCTTGAGAGGGGGGCGCATCCTGAGGTTTTGTTCTCGCATAGTAATAAGGCGAGTTTAACTTAAAGAGACCAACGTAATATATGAATGAGAGCAAGATAGCGAAAGTAGTGATTCACATTTTGTGTACTTGTGTGCATATCCACCCCAGTTTTGAACGAAAGAATAAGGATTGTTCACAATACTGTTATTATTAATGTTCATAATTTTCGACAGTGGGCTGTGTAGGGTTTGAACGGTATTGAATTTTACTTCTTAGCCAAAAGTTGTGCATTCTGCTCATACTTTGAGAAAGTCGAACGTTAATTGCGCTCTTGATCGGCGGAATGTTGATGAAAATTATTTGAGGCAGTGGCGACTACAGCTACGAAAAATTGTCTCGATTGATGTCACAGTTTGTCCTCTTTGAATCTGTCAAACTTGGTCTCTACTGAATCCGTCAGAGCTAGTTTACTTGATTGTCTTTTTAACAGATTAACAATTTGTCTTTATTTAATGTATGTGCAGCAGACCGTATTGATTAACATGTTTGACATGTAAAGTCTTGCGTATTTCTACAAATCTAGACTACACAAGTTACTTATTTGACACGTCTCTGTACCAGGTCTCGCCGACATCGACGCACATCTCGCTCGCCGTCTCGGTCTCGCCACCGCACCAGGTCTCGATCTCGCTCTCCCTCGCACAAGCACAAGCGCAAGAAGAGCAAAAGGGACAGGGATGCTGATTAGAACCAGCCGTCGAGTTTGTCTGTGTAACATGTGTCTTGCGTTAAATTATGCTTCCTGAGTGTAAATTCTCCCGCGTGGCCGACTGGCGATCATTTCATGGTACCTGGACACTCTGTTTGCGCTGTGGTCTGCTCTGAGAATTAAGCTTTGTCTCTCACTCGTTTTGCTTCGTCACTCTCTGTGTACTTATCCATCATGTTGTGTACGTACCCATTTGTCTCAAAATTCCTCCGCGTTTTCTTTTACAGTGCCACCAAGTTTATGGAACTCGACACTATTAAAGAAAGCTTGAACTGCAGCTCACTTAATGTGGCAGTCTTTTTAATCCGTCGAAAATTCCGTTGCATTTGTTGCAAAACAAGGACATTAGTCAGGTTTTTTCCCTTCGTAACCGTCAGCCTACTGTGCGATATGGTTCTTTTTATGAAGGCCTTCACTTGAGGTTGTGGGCGTCTTTTTGGCATTGTCTTTATGCATTTCCCTTTTTTTATTGTGTCGTTTAATAGGCAAAATTGTACGTCGAATTACTGATGTTTTGAAATAAGTTCTAAAAAAATTCTGTCTTCTTAGCCCTGATGTTAAGTGGATACGCTATTAAATGATTTCTAGCTGCTCGTTCACAAGGGCTCATTTTCTGAGAGCTGTAATAGCGTTCACCTTATGGGCAATGAATTCTGGTGAAATCTGTTAAATGAAAATCCATTTCCGTCCCATTTTTCTCACAAGACTTGCGAATTATATCACTGGCTGTATTTCACATTTTGCGCTATGATAATTTCATGTGGAAGTATCGGGAATACACCTTTCCTCCTTCCACTATTTCTCCTAATCTAGTTATGTCTCCTTTTTTCTCTCAATCACCACCGCGCGCAACTCTTCATGGTCGTAACGAGTGCAGTTAAACCTGCTGTATGGTTTACTAAATAGACCCAGTACACTCAGTCATGACTATTTAAACAGATATTTCAAATAGACTCTCTGTCCTGATCATTTAAATGGACCGTAAGCATCCCCTAATGTTCCCGTGACTGCATGAAGCTTTAGTGGAAGTAAGTTTTCAGAATTTCATTGTTGCTGAACTACGTGTCAAAACTGATTACTTCACTTGTGCCTCCCAGTCTCTTGTTCTGAAAAGAAGTCTGCATTCATTTCTTATCAGCAGCTGATTTCAGTTCCTGCGGAAAAGGCGTTGAATTAAACGTTTGCGCAGCCATTTCTGTTTCGCTGTTGTATCAGGTACGTCTATGAATGGTCGCGAGCAGCGCGCGTGACACAGCAGAAATAACCCGAGCCACGACGAATATCTTGTGTGATTTCCCTAAAAAATTAAACATAAGATTGAAAGAAATGAATTAGCTTTGTTTTAACTCGTGTTTTGAGTTCGCCTAAGTTGTTGAGTTCTTTTGAATTATTGGAAGTGCAACTTCACGAGCGCTGGAAGCACGGTGAGATGCGTTGCTCTGTGTTTGGCACGTAATATGAAGGCAAGTTTCATACAAAACTTCCTTAGTTTTGCAATATTTTTTTTGGTTCCATGCGGCATTCTGCCTCGGTCAAGTGTTCGCGTGCGTCATGTTTTACTTGCGAAATTTTTATACCTCTGTTGCCTGTTGAGTCTGGCTAGGATGTTGAGGAGTGTAACAGCTTAGATCTCCTTACTTATTCATTGGCTATTTTATCAGTTTCGGGACGTTTAATAGTATTTTGCTGTTCCTCAATTTGTGTATCTTAACTAATATTTTGTGTCCAAGTTCTTCATTATAGTTTAACTAATTTTGTTTTGAGTCTCATTCGGCAAATGGAGAGGGGCTTGACCTGGTGTATCAGAAAATTATGCCTCGTGATTCTGCCGTTGTCTGTAGACAATTCGTCGCATCATTTGTTCTTATGTAACCCGTGGAAATTTAGAATGATCGGGACATTCGCTCTCCTTATTACGGGCTGTAGGTACATCGAATGTTGAGCGAATGTCTGACATCATCTCGGTATGAAATTGTATCTCAGAAAATAATTTTTTTTTGCAGTATTCTTTCTTGTATAAAGAGTTGATCAATTTATAATTTCAGAGCTATAATAGAGTAACAGTTTCAATGCGAACATTTTGAAAGAAATCACTTATTTATGTGTGAGGTCGAATTAAATTCATGGGAGTTAATTTTGGAGGAGGTACTGTGAAAATGTAGTATCACCATATGAAATTATTTGGGAATCGTAACCCTGTGCTTGGATATGCGGATTAAGTAATGTTCGAATAATTCGGGTTAGTAAAATGGCATGAAAAGTTTTCCCATTTAGCAGCTGCGGTAAGTTCGAACCTTTTCCAATAATCATAATTAGTAAGATGACATTTTGAAATTAAGCGGTCCAACCAAAGCTTTTCTTGAAGTAAAGAGTAACTTGAGCGTTAATGCCACTGTTCAGGCAATGCCGTTTCCTCCTACAACATTAAACTAACGTTTATTCTACGAATAAACAGAGTCTTCGTAGTATTGTTGATGTTGAAAATAAAAAATAATGCAAATTTCCTTCTGAAGTCGTTTTAGGTACAGGCGATAGCGCAGTTAGCGAAGGGTAAAGGTGACGTCGAGCCGCAGGGCGTGCTGTTCCCGTAGTTACTCCACTCGGTTTGACGCCAGCGTCGCTCGGACAGTCGGGCTTCATAATCTGCAACATCTTGCAGGATCGATGTAGAATATGATCTTCGCTCTCTCAGCAATGATGAACTCAAATAATCGCTGCGTCTCAATACTAAGGATTGTTTATCAAACTAAGATGGCGCTCAAGAATAAGAAATGTTGTCCAGTAATACTTTTCAGGCGTCCATTCGCTCTTTGAGTTTTGGAAAGCTCGCTATGAGAATGTAAAGCACTGGTTTGTCACCGAGTTGAGTGATTTCGCGAGAGCATCTGGGGATTGAGTGGCAACCCCACGGGCCCAGTCACAATTTTTCGTCAAGTGAATGAGCTGAAACCCCAGGGCTCTGTTGCCCTCTATATCTCTACAACAAAGTCCCTGAATGACGGAAATACCGTCCTGCGACCTTGTCTCTTTCTGATGCTGGAGCTCTTTCCAGACCCGAAGATGCCAAAGTGCAGGAATCAAATGGACAGGAAAGAAAAAATCCTCGAGAGTCAGCCGTTTTCACCCTCTGGGAAACTTAGAACCTATTCTACGTTTTGAGCTTTGAAGGGAAGTTTGTCTTTTAGTACACGCTGGAAGATGCTGAGATGCCAGTTACTTATCTTTTACCGTTTTGTATGATGGTCTAAGGGCGGATAACTCATAAATTATGAGACGTACGGTGCGACATAGTCAAAGTCACTGAAGCACTAGAAAATTTACTACTAATACCACTACTTTCATTTGGTGCAGGCTTGGAAACTTATTTTGCTGCTTCAAAAATTACTCTGACCATTAATTCTTGTTAATTCGTTAACTACTTGTGTCTTGAGACGTTTTTAATGAGACATGGTCCTTGAAAGAGCGATATTATATGTCCGTGCTAGTACTGCCTCATATTGTTAATGTGGATATCTTCGTCAGTATACTGAGCGAAGTTGTCATTCACTTGAACTCTTTTTCTTTCTGTGCTTTATCGAAGGCATTCTGTAGTACATATTTATTTAAAGAGCCTTCTGCCATCGGCTTTTTGAGTTTGAGTCATGAGAAAGCTCCAGACACGGCGTCCAAAGCTATACTTAAAGCCTTACACGCCTTCACGTGATGTGTTATTGCTCATAAACTGATGTGAGGATGATGAATTCTTGCTTCAGTTTGTGAGGCTCACTGGATGTGCAGTTTTTATTCGATTTTAACGATGAAATTCCAGACTCTGTGAACGATGTACATTGTGTCCACCAGAGAAGTAACCAATTTAAAAATGCTGTAGTTTGTAAAATATTAGTGCTGGAATGCTGAAATAGGTTTTGTTGAAATAACGAGATTTAAAATTTTATATGGTATCGTACATGCGATTAAAATGAATGTACCTGCACATCTGTAGAACTTCAGTTTCATTCAGGGTTTATTAGTGCCACCATCATGAAAAAAAGTCACTGTGAACAGTAGAAAGGAAACAATTTGTAGTGGAAGAAATGATGAACTCGGATCCGTCATCAAAACGATCCCTCGCTCAAGCATGATATGGGATAGGATTACATAAAAGAACTGTTCAGACCAATTATGCTAAGTGGAGTGTACAGTGGGTCAAATAAGTATTCGTAACGTCATGAAAAAAAC
>VOMN01122219.1:0-13228 GCA_014899125.1 Orchestia grillus
GGGCACCGACGCTTCACTGGTGGCGGCCGGGCAGCGACGTTGCACGGTGGGTCATGCATTGGAGCCCAACGTTTCTGAAAAAAAACTGTGTCCATTTTGCCTTGGGGTATATCAAAGAATTATTAACTGAACACTTGAATATTCAGGAACATTCTTGTCTGCTGCTAAGTTCGTTAAGCACACGTTAATCATGAGGATTTTTCATACGCATCAAATTTCCATTTATGACAAAGGCCAAGGCTCGGTATTTTTTAGCCCTTAATTTTTGGGGTACGGTGTTTCTGAATTGGAATAGATTATAACTTCACCATGTTTAACTTTTGACAAGAACACCTATTTTATACTATCGTCCAATCAAAGCAATTGTGGTCAATGCCGCACAAAGGCTCGAAAATTCGAAAAAAAACTAATTTTCACTT
The DNA here is from genome assembly GCA_014899125.1 of Orchestia grillus. Taxonomy (NCBI): domain Eukaryota; kingdom Metazoa; phylum Arthropoda; class Malacostraca; order Amphipoda; family Talitridae; genus Orchestia; species Orchestia grillus. The sequence goes on from VOMN01122219.1 coordinate 420, forward strand.
TGCATGCAAAGTAAAATAAAATACTATAAAATTTTATTCTCCCGAGTTTTCGAGCCAAACTTAGCTCATCATCGGTAAGAACTGTAAAAAAGGTACACATGTTGTACTTTACCTCCAAGGAAAAAATCAGGTGCATGCGTTGAAAGAAGAATATAATTACATTGGTGTAAAAGAAAAAAGAGGTAAATATACCAACCGGAAAAAAGTAAAGAACTTAAAAAAGTCACAAAGAAAATTCCTACCTACAAAACATCACCAACACTCAGGCTACCAATCTTAAGATGTTAAGTGGAACAGAAAAATCATTGCTATCTAGTGTTGGTTTTAGTTGAGGAATTAAAATACTTTCAGACTACTAAAGATCAGAACCGTTGCCACGACTCATTGCCTTACAACATTGTGGCTCAGAAGACCTCGCAGAACTTTCAGGAGACAAGGACCCTCACTAACGACTAACGTCATCTAGCATGATAGACGAGTTCATTACTACTGCGTCTCCATATTTCCAGTGAGGTAGAGTTCATTCATTGTTGGTTATTCCTTCACAATGAAATGAACATAAAACAATAAGATAAAAATTAAACAAAACTATCGAGAAAACAGCGCATACGCCGAAGCCTCGAAATTAAAAAGATGGAAGCCAGAAAAATTTCTCGGCAGCTGCGGCTGAAAGAACGCCTGCTATACCACTGTGCATATGTTTAATATATATAACAATTGTGACTGATCTCAATTGTTCAGTCAAAGTTTTCCTACAGTTTTCTACCACTTAATGGGATTGGAATAAAACATTGGAACTGCCATTCATCTTAAGGCCCCAATAAAGAAGGCTCAAGTCGGGCCATACGGCCGGCACTTCAGGAGCTCCCGCACGAGGTTGGTCAATAACTGCACTTGATTAACTCCCGTTGTCAGATGCTGACTTTTTCGAGGGGAAATTTATGAGGGATAATGCATCACGAACACCATTAGCGGCGGTGGAGGCGCCGTGAATGAAGAAGCTTCGGGCGTGTAATTAACGGAGAGCTCGGAGATGCCCGTTAACTTCTTGGGAATATTGCCTAGAGAGTCGCCCCTGGTAGACGGAAGTTTAGTTTGAGTCGTAAACTTATGCATATAGGACGTTGAATGTACCAGATCTTTCGAAATGCATCAGAACCGTTTTCTGATGGGGCTCCTGGCATTGAAATAAATAATTATAAGAATTAAGTTACGTGATTCAAATGAGAAATAAAATTTTGAGCGAAATAATTTAATCAGAAAATGGATACGGATAAATGTTACGGTTTTTTCCACGGTGCGCCAATCGGAGCATCTAACTAACAGGAAGCATCGTTTATTTTAGTCAAATGATTTTCAATAGACTTTCATCCGCTTCTTTCGGTCCGGGCACCGGCACGTCAAATTTTTTTGCCTCGCGCAGTTTTGAATATTAATTTTTTGAAGCGGAGAATTCGCCTGCATAAGTCTGCGGAAATATCGAGCAAGTTAACTTACGGAAACACTTCGAAATGTACATTTTCATGAGTACTTCATCTGACTCACTTTTATGACTAGACTCAACCTTTCGTACGTGACCCATCATTTATTTAAATGGTCGCCATTAATTAAGTATGTATATTAATAGGTAGTCTCCAGTCCTCCAGGACATTTTGAGAAGAATATAAAAAAAATAGTGAAAGAAAAGTCGTAACTCGGGTAAAATCTAGGGCGTCGCGCCCGTAAAACGCACGACGCAATCGACACGTCTGTATAAAAATATATCGTACAATCTTAGACTTTTAATTGTTTGTACAGCAAATAAAATTCAAATTTGGCAATATAACCACTGAGAAAGGGCAGTTTTCGTTGAACCGTGATAGACAATTGAATATTCGTATTGCATCACCTTGATTTATCAAGGAAGTACATCAATTCCATCACAAAAGAAACTTCCCAGTACATGACAACGACAGGCGAATATCTAGATGATACAATGCCAATGTCTCATCATAGCTCGTTGCAAACTTAATTTTCTATCAAACCACACGGCGGCTGGTAGATAAAAAATATCGATTGGCACGTAACTTTTTAAATCAGTCAGTTCCATATTCACTTTAGAGAATATTCAGGCCATAACTTGACTACCGGTAGTGATGACTCACGCAGAACAGTAGTCGTCTAGCATGAGGCGAACAGAATAGAAGATGCCGTTTCGTTCGAGCCTTTGTCAAAAGCGTCGGAACAATCGAAACGCAAAAACCTAGAAGGATCAATCTAAGTTGATACGTAGTGATATTCTTACCGAATGTGATTGATTCGATAGACCACACCCTTGTTCAACTTTCAACGTTGTTGGTGTTATTTTTGATTTTCCCCAAGCAAAATTTTCACTCATTTTGAAAGCTTTAGAAAATATGCTTGCGCATTTTCTAACTTATTTCATTGTTGATTTTATTGTGGATTTCCGCAATTCTTCAATAACTTACGACATATGACCAATCGATTTTTTATAAAAATTTCGATCCCATTAAACTGAGGTTACTTGTTTGATTCGTCAGCTTCTGTTGACAGTTGACGACGCTTTAGGCTTGCTGGGGATCCTCTTACATTTCAGGTTTGAATTTCAATATTTGACAGAGCAATTTCAAACCAACTTCGTTAAAAAGTTCCTCTTCGATGAAAACGCTGTGCTTCTAAACTAACAAGGTCCGAGTTCACATGCTAAATTGAAACCATTGAGTGCAATGATCAATGAAATTATTTTACCATGTGTAATTATTTCACCACGACCCACTGGGATGCTTTAGGTGACACATCAATGCATCAATAAACTACTAATATTTCCTGTCCTGTAGCAAAGAACCTTCACTTGATCCCAATATAAAAAATAATTCTACTCAGCAGATTTTGAAATGGCGTGGCAAAAATCCCTACTTTGTAGTTTGAGTAGCACGCTCTCTAAGAATAGTGTTTTCGAAGTATATAAAATTATTCGATAATCAGTTTGCTCTTCATTGGACTTAAATTATTGACCGATTGAGTACAGTGCCATATAGTGCATACGAACTGTGGCATATAATTTCTTCCGCTCGCAAACATATATTTCCATATTATCCCCTCAAACTTTCAGCACAAATACACGCGGCTACAAAGTTCCGCTACAAATCTCAGAGGTAAGAAGTTGACTCAACAAAACCATCCAAGGCTAAGCCGGCGTCAGCACATCACAGACGAATGATGAAGAGCTAAGCTTGGGGCGCCAGAAGCTTGTAGGGAAAGTTTTCTGAAACTTATGAAAAAAGACCTTACATGCACCGTGAGGAAGGCTCACTCAAATAGCCAAGAAAGTATTGAACCTCCATTTTTATGTTAGGACTTTTGCCGTCAATTAAACTTGGACTCTGACGGGCGAAGCTAGGAGGGTGAGGCACGGCTTTTAGCAGCTGCAATTTACTAAACTTTTGCTGATAACTTTTAAACTTCTTGGATGAGCTTCAAAGTTGTGTACATGAAGCATTTTTCTGATCGCAGCTTTACGCTTTGTGTTCTAGAACAACGGATGTAAATGCGAAAAGCTTTCAGCTAAAATGGGATAACCATTGTGTATAATGAAACATGAGAAAAAATATAGTTACAGAGTCCCGTGTTATGATTTGTGCCTAAATTTAAAGTTGAAATTCAGAAACCATCTTATAGTTCATTTTAAAATCAACATGAAATGATTTGCATCTTCCAAGCCAAGCTGAAAATTCTCAACCCAATGTTCCTTTTCCATGCAGAGCATGAGGATGGATACGGCAAAAATTCTGTCTTTCAAGATACTGCTATTCAATTAAATATCCACACTTACGTCCTAATATGTCGTGTCAGATAATGACCTGCATTTTTTACTCTTCCTCTAATAATTTTAAATTTTCATGCATCCTCGTATCGAAAAAATAGCGTTTTCCTTCGCCTGGAGAGCCGTGAAGAACGCATGTGGAAATATTTCCAGACTTATCTGTTCGTTCTTTTCTTGGGTCTGACACTGCTCCAGATAGATCGCTGCCCTGTACGTCCTAAAGCTACATTTGGTCCTTGACAGCTTGGGGTCGACAGATGCTCCAAGAAAACCTGCTATCTTTTGCCTTTCTTCAGATCGTAACTATTCCTCACGGTCATCACAACGACTGTTTAGGAGACACACAACGGCAGCCAGGCAAAATATCACCAATGGCAAGATACACTCACACCAGAATTCTAGCTAAAGCAGACATGGAAATATTGAAGAAGCTTGATAACTTTTGTGTTTAGCAATCGTAGGCGAAAATATAATAATCCATTCCGTTAATAAGCGGAATGAAATGACGGCCTTCCCAGTATAACGAGCGTTTGAATTTACGGATGATTCAAGCAGCCCTACCGCAGATGTCATCGTCGGATGGTTGACTATGTAGTTATGGACGGTTTTTCAAAAAGTTAAGCTGGGTCATGTGAATCTGTATGGCAGTTGACTAATTCAAATTATATTGTGTTTTACTTCTCAACATTTAGTATGAATCATTTAACAATAAGATATTTCACGACGTAAAGTGATATAGAAAAATATTTATTTCATATCTTTTACATTATGTATAAATGACTCAGGAGTGAGGAATTTTGGGGAAAATTTAAATGGGAGTCATCATTAGAATTTAGTCTGACACTTTTGTTACGCTGATCATTTTTCCAATGAATAAAATGAATGACATTGATTTTGACATTTTATAGTACAGATATTTCACAATATGCTTTGCACATATGGTCAGTGGTATTACTCAGTTTAAAAGGAATGCAACTTGTCTTTTAATAATGCGAAATGCAAACATAAGTGAATTGTCTACTCCAAATATTTCAAATTAGTTTGGTAGTTGTTTAAACATAATACTTTTTTAATCATATCACCACACGTGTTAGGGTAACTTTTCTGTCACGTTATTATTGGCAAACTTGTTGATAAACTCATGAAAGGGCAGAAAAATATGTTCGTTCACCAGAATTTTGCATCGATTAATTTGTTCACGGCATCATATTGAGGAAATCAAAGTGGTAAAATTGCTGTCGTAAAATGCGAAGTAAAGAATTGCTGAACAAAATTACCTTAATCCAGGCGAGCTCGAATATATTGCCACGTGTTATATGCAAACCAAGCCTAGGTAATGAAAAAAATCATGCTTGCCAGAAATGATACATTTATTTCACTCACGTAGGTGACTGCGGCGTTTTCGAATAACGACTTAAACCTCATTGCGTCATGGATTGAACGTTCTATCACGGGGCTTAAAATTGTCGAGGAAAATGTGAACGTACGTACAAAAGCTAACATGTACTATCACGGGCCTAAAATTGCCCAGGAAAATATGAATGTAAGTGCAAACGCGTACATGTACAATCACGGGGTCTATAAGTGTTGAGGAAAATGTGAATGTACGTACAAAAGCGTGCACGTAGTATCACGGAGCTTAAAATTGGCGATTAAAATTGAATGCCGTGCTCAAAAGCGTGCGTAGAATGACGTGACACCCCAGGGCTTTGGGGCGTCACGTCAGTTTGCCCTCTGGGTGCGCCCTATTGTCACGGCGCAGCGCCCCACGCTGTGCAGGGCTGCACTCGCAATGTCATCTTGTAATTTGCCTCTAAATTGACCAGTGCAAACTTCGCTCTAAAAGCAGCAACATCCAGAGAGACCATAAAGCTCCTAGCCTAACGATCAGCTTTGAGACATGTTTTTATTAGCCACAACATTCAAGATGCCCAGCTTAACTTATCGTGCTATCGAAAGAAGAAATACGAGGTTTCACATAGAGCAATGCACTGGTGAGACAAATATTACGCTGGTGTTAAAATTAAAAAAGTTTTCTGCTTCGTACGCTTCACTTGATGTTACGTTTCACGTTCGGAGGTTTAGAATAATACCGAGTATTATGGCCGCTTTGTGAGGACCCCAAATGAGCATGCAGACCGCCCTGCATGACTAAATCCGCCATTATCAAGTACAGGTGAAATGGAAATCCCCACGAGCTCCTCTTGTATTATTTTCCACAAAATGGTGCGGTAATATCAAGGGGAAATTCGGCGGCTTGCGATGCGATGCGTGTATATACATGTAAACATGAAAATGGGTGTGTAAAAGTACATAAAAGGTGAAAATGATGATAGAACATCCCATAAATTAACATATGACCTTACTGAAAATGATTCAAAGTTGATGAGATTTAGACTGAAGGAAGTAAATTGAACTAAGAGCCAGAAAATAAATCATTTTTATCGAAGTTTAGTTTTTGAGAAGTAGAATAATAAACACAGGATTTCAGGGTCATTAATTTATACCTAGCAATTTTGTTATGAATGAGAATAGCACACTCTTCAAAAATTCCATGTTCCCAAATTATTACATCGGTGCCACTGAAGTAACAGATCCAAAGGAGACAGACATAGGAGCTGTTCAGAGTTGTATGCTCTCAAGTTTATCAGAATGGAAAGGAGATCGCAAACAGAAAAAAATGTAAATGAAAGCTTCAATTTGCAAAAAAATATTCCTGTACAGTAGTTTCTAGGAATATTAATAGGTCTAGAAGACTTACATGCAACTATTTGTCAAATCCAAAATCGTTAGGTCAAGGAAATCGATTGTACGTTGACTTAAACCAATCCCCACCAGTCTTCGAAGACTGCTACGTAAAGCTTCTTCTCCGGAGAAAAGCTTCAGAGGCCTTCAAACGGCCCCAAATTTAAACATAACACCCAGGAGAGGGCGACAAATTTTAAGCTTATCAGAAAATTTTTCACATTAGAGAAAGAAGACAGCACCAGGTCTTATGGAGTTACACAAGAAAAGACGAGAGGAGTGTGTGCGAGATACAATAAAGTAAAATATCGAAGATTGATCGTAATTCACACTTTCAACTGAAAAAGTTCAATTGGATTGGACATGACGGTTTTCAGTTCCCCTGACACAAATTAAGAAAGGAGGAACAAGTCTTCAGCAAGTAGCTTTTTTGAAAAGGATTTCTGAGGAGCTGAGGAGCAGCTTCCATTGAAGGTAAGACGAGTTTGGTGAAAATCGAAGGATGACATAACGCATTGAAGTTAACTGCGGTCTGAAAAAAGTCCTCTCTCACTCTTGGCCGATCATCGCTAGAATAACGCGGAGTTCCAGCAAGATAATGCAGTAATTTGCACTGCAAAACTGATAACCAATAGACTCGCTGAGATCGATATTGCTACTTTGGATTGGCCTCCTAGGTTCCCTAATCTAAATACTATCGGGTATCTAGGGTAAATTAGTAGCCAGATTTACATCAATATGAGACGATTCGGAACCATCGTTAAGGAATACTGGGAATCAATGAAAATACTTACAAATTTAAATAATGCCATGAATAATCGTTGTGTAAATGTACTGCGATCTAAATGGAACACATGTTATTATAGATCAGTTTTGTAAATTACAATTTTTGTTAGGCGGGCTATCTTTATCATCATTAAAATTTACCCAAAATTTCTACTTTTTTGCCGACACTTCTCGCAAAGTGAACTACGTCAAATTTAGTTTATACACTGACTTAAAGTTTAATTAGATTCCTTCAGTCAAAATTCCAGCAGCTCTGAATCGCTATTAGCAATGTTGTGTGCTAACTTCCATGGTGTTCTTTAAGTATTTCCATTAATTTAGTCTTGTCGAATGTCACTCTTCAAAGCTTCCAAAGTAAAATAGAAGAAATAGACAAGGAGAGAAGTTCAGAAAAAATTTTCTTGACAAAAACTAGTCACCTGCTACTCATTTAATTTAGGATAAGTACGAACAGGAATAATGGCGGCAATTCAGGGCTGCAAAGACTCTACAAGTGTCCTGATGTATATCTGGATAATTTTAAACCTTACTTGCATCAACTGATTTCGTAGTGCGGCCACAGTACGTGGAAAATCCTTCTTGACGTCTAATTTGTCATCTGAGGGGTCCCACATTTTTTTCAATGGGGTTCATTTGGGGAGATTTAGCTAACTAATATTAATGCTCGACGTATCGTGAATGACTGTCATACCTATGAATGACAGCTCTAGCCTGATTCACCCAGCAGTTTTCATCCTGAAAGATAAGCATAGCAGTGTACTTTTGTCCATTCGTATATTGTGCTATTGGCAAAATTTGGTTATTTAGTAGCTCCATGTAGCCTTCTGGTTCAGTTTGACTAGGACGTCAGCTAAAGAACCCACTTCTGTGTAGTTGAAACAGTCCCAGAACATACAGGCCCTCCTCTTCTTCCTTGTATCACCACTTTCGCATTGGTTTCATTGAAGGCTTCACAATGTCTTTGGTTAACAAAACGGCAGACATCATTACTACAGAAAATCGTGATTCATTTGACCGCATGACACTTCTCCATTGCTCTCTAATGGCCCAGTTCTAGCAAGTTGTCTTGTAGGCAGGAGCTAACATCGGCCTTTCACGGGTCACTCTACCTCATATATTTATCGTATGGAGCTCCCTACGAAGTGTTCGTTAAGAAACAGTAGGAGAAGGACCATCATTGACGTTTCGCAATTGTTCAAACCCTCGTGTAAAGCGATTCTGGTCAACGATTCGGGACACACGACAGCGGTCCGTATCGGTTAGAATTTTCCTTGAACTGACGTATGTATCTATTTGTTTCCAATGTTTGTTGACCCGCACAACGGTGAGTCAAAAAACACTAGCGAATTCTACTAGTTCCTTCACTGGGTTCCTTCGCCCTTGCAAATGTAATAGCCCTTTCAGAGACGTCTCGTTTTTGTCCCATCGTTGTGGAGCAAATAAGAAACAAGTCTATATGTTACCAGATCTGAATGAAGGCTGATGCTTGTTCAGTACTTGCTTATAACATAAACTTCGGCCACAGCTTTGAGAAGTGATTGATGCACGTAGTAAATTACTGGAGCTCAAAACGCAAGACGTGACTAATTTCATACCTGTGGAACTTATGTTTCAGTGAAATTTACATGGGACGTTATTATTGCGTCATCTATTACTACACATGAGGATTTAAAACTAGGGTTGAACTGATATAATCCCTATTAAATTAATTTGACGTCTAATTTCTTAACTAAATTGAAAATATTTCAAATTGGTGCTATATTTCTCATTCACGAACTCATATTTGAAATTGATATAGATGTTGTTTCAAGACTCGAGTACGAGTATTCCATACGTGTGGACTGAATGTTGATTAAATTAATTGATTTCAACAGTATTCATTCGAAATTCTTACATTTTCTATATTATACATAATTTCCTTGCCGGTCCAAATACGTTTTACAATTAAACCTGTATTATTTTTTTTAATATGTAGCCACAAACGTTGATATTCAATCGATACAACACTTCGCTACAATTTCAATGTTAATTAAATGTGATGCAAATGGAATCAGTTCTTCTGAATTGGAAAGTATTTCAGTAGAGCGTAATTACTGATGCATATTTATTAGCCATAGAGTCCTTCGAACTCCATGCAATAATGAAGGAAGTTTCAATTCTATTATAGATGAAGAAGAATAAAGCGTGATGTTCCTGAGGAGAAATGATTGCAGTCATGGAAAGGGATTGCCATAATTGTAAAGAGATCATCATTGTGTCATTTGTCGTACTGATGACTGGAACAGGTTCCATAAATCGAGTACGAGTAACGTTCCTGAAGATTAATTTCGAAGTCACTGTCGAATGTAAAGTTGTGTGCAATCTTGGAAGGAATTTTTCGTTCAACGGGTGAGGTAACATCAAGTTCAACGTTCAAAGTATGAGCAATTCCGTCACTCCAATGTAGGATGAAATTTACCCACAAGTATTATACGTACTTTCCTCATGACTAACCTGCACAATGGTGAAATATAAATTCAAATTACGACTTAATGAGTAATAAAAATGTATCTTAAACTAGAGCATGTATTTTTTTAATTACCCACCGAAATTTTGCTAAAAATTAATTAGATTGAAATTGGAAAAAAATATTTCTCGTGAGGAATACCTGCAAACTTCATGTCTGTCAAGTTTTATGTCAGGATTAAGATTCATGAGGAGAAATATCGACTAAAAATTTTTTCTTATAATTTATGCAGCCATTGTAGTATGATCGAGCTTATTGGAAAACACCTTACTGAATGTCTAGCATTACTTTCATCAGTTGTTGATTTATTTAGTGATTTCACAGGTACGGTAAGGCATTCAAATATATCAACATCACTTACTTCACGCTGAGTTATTCCTATCTGATGTTGATCCATCAATAATTCTTGCCATTAAAATTGTTTAGCTAATTATTTGGTGAAATAATTTACCGATTTAGGATTCACTCGGCAATCACAGCGTGTTACTAGAATAATTCAATCACTTTGTTCTCACACAAATGTGCCTTTCATATTTCAAACTTTGTTCATACTGCATAACTGAATTTTATTTATTCTATTCACCCACATATGATTTTTAGAAAAATCATCTCAGAGTGTAAGAGATATTTAATAATTGCTTGCCGACGTCTCGGCTTCGAGCTCCTTGTGAGTTGATTCAGCGTAGATTGAGGTGACAAATTTCTCCAAGCTGTAAAAAAAATAGCTTAATTTTGAAAGTTTTATCTGCATAATTGAGTTCAGATATCCCACGTTAGTATTCAAAAGTGTTCTAATACGATATTGAGAAATGTATGGAACAATCCCTAGAAGTTAGTACTAATGCTAGAAGATCAAGATGTTTACAAAATACCAACCATAGAAACTTGAAATATTCATACGCTCCAAAAGCGTGACAAAGACTAATGTGATATAACAGGATCAAAATCCGACTCATCCAAACTATTCTAAAATTATTCTTATATCTTAAAATACTGTTTTACAGAACACTAGTCTCAGTCGCTCATAGAACACCAAGAAAATAGAAGAAATTCTGAATGAAATATGCATTAAAGTTTCTCTCACTCTTATGAAGATTTAATTATCGGAAAATTGTCAACTGAATTTATTTTTCAGAATTTTTCAATTGATAAATCATTTTAAGCGTGCTTGAGTGGAATAAATGAACTTTGTCAATGTGCTTGAGTAGAATTAATGAACTTTGTCTAGCAAAATAATTGTTGCTCTCGCGCCAACGGAATGATTAGTAGCAAATGGAAGAGTCCTTTCCAGTAACGTAAGGCCAATACAGATCGGACAATATTGGAGACTAGGTATCCCATTGTTCTGTGTGATCTCATTTAGGGAAAGAATTAATGGAGAGTGACGACTCAATTTCCTAAGTAGAGGCGACCGTGCTATAGATAATTGAATGATCATTTGTTAGAACCGTGGCTAAGGATATTTGTTCCCTCGCAGCACAGCAATGCATGAAGAGAACATTTGGAACCAAAATAAATTTTGTTGGATGTTTGCAATTTTGGATAACTTGGGCGGAGAAGATGTAGTTACTCTGCCTGTAACACGAAACCTATTTTTACAAAAGTTCTCTATATTTCATGTTCATCGGCAATTTCAAAGGTTACGGCAATATCAGCTTCAATTTCTTTTGATTGAATTGTATTTACTATGTATAATACACAAATCTAATCGGAGTAAATTAAATACTGGTTTCAATATCCGTAGACTATTTCTGAAACAAATTGTGTATGTGAGTAAATTTTAGTTATGTTCGAAGGTCGATGGTTCATAACTTAACACTAATGAATAATTTCCGTTCCCCAGGGAGTTAAAGAGGCGAGAAATATATGTATTTTCCAAATTTCACCCATCATCAGAGACATATGGAAATTTTCATTACATTACTGTGGAATCCACTACATTAGTAGATAACTTTTTCGTAACCGTACCGACTGACATCTTGGCAAGAATATTAACTTCTGACGTATCCGACGACTTCCCGATATTACTAATAAAAAAAATATCGTAAAAAATGACCAGAAACTTGTTCAGACCGTCAAAACAATTCTACAACTTTATTAAACTTTTATGACAATATTAGACGTGCAGACCTAAGTTCAGTCACAAAAGAAGCTGAGATTAATAATGCTAAGATGACAATGACAGGCCTCATAAACGATGCATGTTAAAAATGTTGCCCAATCATAACTCGTATTGTCACACCAAAGGATAAGCAGAAGCCTTAGATCAGGCAAGATATCAAATGCAGTATTAAAAAATGCCTAAGTTACTGGATTTGAATACCTAAGTTACTCCAGTACTAAAACGCCTAAAAAACGCTCACTCACCTAAGTGCAAGCCATTCTTTCTTATTCACACTTGTATCTAATAGTGAGGTGATTAACTGTAAAAATACATTAAAAATAAGTTAAAAGGAATTATAACTTTCACCGTAGAAATGTTAAAATCCATAGCTAATTTAATTTCGCCCATTCTAGCTTGAATCTTCTTAAGCACTCTGAAAGAGCAATCTTTAAAAACGGTGACAAACAGTGTATAAATGATTATCGACCAATCTTTGTTCTCCTGACTTTTAGTAAGATATTTGAAAAAATAGCCCACAAAAATTGTATTCATATCTTGAACGTAACTCTTATACATATATGACAAGCAATTTGCCTTCTGGTTTCAGAGATCAACGACTCCAGCTATTCTTAATCACCTTCAATATCTGTACAGAAACATTGATGAACAGTTTTCTCATATTCTTCATATTTTGAGATTTCAAAAACATTTGAAAGTGTTGATCATTCCTTCTATCGAAATTGAATCAATATGGAGTGAGAAGAACTCCTCATCTGTGGTTCTTCTTATTTCTCAGACCATAAATAATTCGTTGTAATCGGAGATGCAAAATCAGATATGTTGAA
>VOMN01122228.1:0-12816 GCA_014899125.1 Orchestia grillus
ATTGAACCGACCTCTTTGAAACAAGGTGACGGAGCTTTCAGTTGTTGGAGGATGGCCCACTTGACAGTGGCGCTGCGAATGGTTGCGTCGTATTCCCTGGAATGCTGCGTGGCCGTAGCGGTGCCTCGAGAACGCTCGTACCCGGGCTCGTTGAAGTACGGCTCATTCACCAGAATCAAAGACTGGATTGAGACTAGCACCTGAGGTGCAATGAGAGCAAGAGTTAGCCTCATGATCTTATATGCGCTGTAAATTAAAACCTGCCCAGTTCTATAATGCATAGCGTCTCTGAAGATACATAGAAAAACGACCCCAGTCCGAGCTTCGCAAGATGATGACACATTGACTGAAGTATGACATCGACGATGCTGACAACCTAATGTAGTGCCAAACATAGGTTGCATTGCAAACAAATGTTTGGCTTTCAGTAATTCTACACCGTGTGGCTACCGAGTGAAAGTCACTCCACAAATTCGAAGGTCAAAAGAAGTGTAAAATCTGGCTTACGAAATGATGCACGGAGTAAAGAAACTATAATACATCATAATAATTATAATAGCTCAGAAATGCAAACTTTGAACAACTGCATGATCTGCATTTAGTCTTCAACGAGATTCATTTAATATAAATTTTGAAGATACGCATAACCATGAACTGCACTACTAGAAGCTGGATATGTTGTACTACTGTTCTAACTTGATTTGACAGATTATCAGTCACAAATACCACAGAGGAGCAAAGCATAATATCAATACATCACATCATACATATTAAAAACGAAGAAAATATAATTTATCGCAGTTATGGACAGAATTGTACATCAAACTTGATTTGACAATCTTGTCATAATCTTAACTAAACAGCCATTACTTTCACGTACAATGAGCAACACTAGGTGAAGAATATTTTTCAGATGCTCTTATACATTCATTTATAAACGTTCACAGGATTTTTTAGGTCAAAACTATCAAGCCACCGGAAAGTAATCTTGTGTTTTGTCCTCCGCAACTTCTACTCTAAAAAAAAAATTCCTCTTTCTACTCGTACATCTCAGACGCTCGTTTTCTTACTTAGTTCGACTTAGGTTCCAAGATGAACCAATATTAATTACTTATTTCGGGAGACGAAACGGTAAAACAGCGCACCTGCAATAGGGATGAGGTTTGACTGTTCCACTTCTCCTCAGGCCGGCCGTGCCAGGTGTTGAGGATACTCAGGCACACCTTACCGTCTTGGTAGAGGTTTGGGTTAAAGCGAACCTGCAATTCAGGGCAATATTTGATCACATCACAACAATAATGCTTTCCTTTATAAACAATAGGTTCAAAATAAACATGGTAAATAAGTAAAAACAGCCAACACGCACAAGCCATTTATTACCTTTCACTACTTAGGAAGCTGTTGGCTTTTAATAAAAAATTGGGAGCAGTTTTAAAGTTATACTAGAGCGGCCTGCACCTTTTTTCAAGTACGTTACATGTTTCCACATATCATACCAAGACAGTGGATATTTTCGCCTGCATTTGACTAGTCTCAAATAAAAAGGTCAATTAATTTTACCGATATGTGGGTTGCTGATTTTCAATTGCAACCGCTTTTCGTCCTTTTTTGCTCATTCGACAAAATGTTCAAATTTGCTCTGTGAAGCATAAAGAATTAAAGCCATTAGTTTCCCAAATCATCTACCATCAATGCAGATTTTTTCTCTTTCACAGATTTATTTTTAAATCAAATTTTTATTATGGATAATAAAATTTTACGAAATTATCAATGCTTGGAAAAATTTAACCAAAAACAGTGTTAATATATAATCTTATTATATTTTTCAAATTTCTCGGTATTTAATTATTTTCTCTAAAATACTCATGCATATGTAGCTGTCATAATCTTTTTAAATATACATCAGCTTGAACGTTTATTGAGACTAACAAAACAGAACTAGAAGGCTCGAGAGCAAGTCCGACAGTTTTGAGTAAATAGTTTTATCAGAGTCAAATCTTGCAGTAGTTCCTGCTGTTAAGCGTAGCAGCATCTGCTTGCTGCCAGTCAGTCCACAGCCCGAGACTGGCGGCCCTCCATTGCCACCATTGCAATACTCAAACTTTCTCTCCTAAGGGTTCACTTCCCCCGTGCGCTCACCCTGCCTTCGCCTGTGGTCTGAAGCTTGATCTGCAGGGGCGAGGTGGGGTAGTCTGACGGGAAAAACACGTCAAACTCGAAGAGGCCGTTGGCATACGGCGTATCTTCCGGCCCGATGATCAAAACCTGAAACAAACACGAAACTCAAAATAATCAAGTTAGAGTTTACAGAATCAATAAATAGAAAATTCACGTTTTGAATATTTCAAACAAAAACTGGTGGAAAGGAATTACACATGAAAAATTGATTGATGAAAAAATTAGGAAACAAAGGCCAATTGAAAGAACACCTTAATTTTTCATGCAGAACATATACGTCAAATATTATCCGAATTTTCAACAACTTTTTTGCGCACCATCTCCTATTTAAATTTTACCGGAAAGGAAATTATGTATAAAAACTCTACGGTTGGTACACTAAACATGAAACTATAAAACTTTGCAAAAGAAATTAAAATGTACGGTACACAGAAAAAAACTTCAATACACTATAGGTAACTATACTGTGAAATGAGAACTGAAAGTAAAATAAACACATTTAGATGTCAATTGGTGTTTTGGTAACAACTCTATACTTTTTACCAGTTTTTGGCTTGTCAGCGTGTTAGAACTTAGTCTTCACAAGTAGAAGCAATAATACCATGAATTGCTAAAGCGATTCAGGGGCTTTCGACTACGTCGCGCCGTACGTCTCACAATTTACAAGTCAGTCTACCGTTTACATCACCACAGAAATAACTAACTTTCCTTATAAGGATCAACACATTATTGATGCACGGAGTAAAGAGACTATGATACATAATAATAATTACAATAGTTCAGATGGTCAAACTTCGAACTACTGCATAATATATATTTAGTCTTTAACTAGATAGTACAAGTATTAGTAGAAAATGAGAGTAGAAGTATTAGACGGATCCGTAGCACCAGCAACCTATTCAGTAGTAGTAACTGTTGCCTAATGATCCATCTTGTACCGAAACAGTCTTTAGAAAATTCAAAATTTTTAAAAAATATCTCAAAAGATTAACAAAAAACAAAAACGTACAACTACATGCTGGTAACCAAAAATTTTCGCGTAACTAGTTATTTTTGTAAACAGAGTAACCCATTTTCATGAGGTCGAACAGTATTGCATCGTGGGGTGCGGCAAACAAAGCAACTCGTGAGCCTACCTTCATGATGTCGAGCCTGTCGGTGTCGGTCCTGATAAAGACAGAGGAGGAGTAGGAGAGGGGCAGTGAGGTGGAGAGCGTGACGGCCTCTTGCGCCAGTCGCTTGATGCGCCACGGCGCCGCCAGGCTGCTCAGGTTGCGCAGGGAGCCCTCGTACAGGTGGCTTACAGTAAACCTGACGTTGCCGCTCGCTTCGTCCTCCACTACCATCTCGAACGAGTCTGAATATACCAAGTATTTACTCATATTATACAGGTTAAATACATTGCATTGTTTCTAAGAGCTTTCTTCAACCCTGACCTAACGTGACCCTTAGTAGTGAAAGCGCACTACAGACGTTTAAGTACAACAGAAGTCAACAATTACTAAGCTTTGTTTATCTAATGGGTCTTACCAAACTGAAGGGGTTTTAGAGTCTCGAGGTAAATTTCGACAATTGAAGACTTTTTATTGGCGTCTTGTTTGTTGGTCCGGTCTTTGGCAGCTGCGGCTGCTGCGGTGGCGTGAGGGTCTGACGCTGATAAACTCTCGAGCGNAAATTGCAAGTCTACTCGTATTTTCTACACAAAACATCTGATAACATACAGTCCCAAGTGATAAGCCCAAGATTATTTTATAGACGTTCAACCGCAGGTATTTCAAAAGTGGGACTATCTTTAATTAGTTAAAAAAATTGACAAGAGTAGAAAGCTCATAAAAAAAGTAAGAAGACGCATCGTACGTATGAAATACAGTCGATTCTCAAGAGACAGATGATGATGTCTACTTTGTGACGACACTTCTGCCACGAGGTGCAGGCACCTCAGCAGTACAATGTCGACACTAGAGCACACTGAGGAGTCCCTAAAGGTAGGCAACAAGCGTTGTCACGCCAAGTTCACAGCTTCCTTGAGCTGTGTCCACGAGTTCAAAACATGGATGGAAGTAGGGTAAATTTCAACCGTTCTAATACATTCCCGCATAAAGTTCTTGTTTCAAATAACAAAGGGAACATATTTGAGTGAAGATTTTACGGTCATTCGGTACTTGGAAGGTACAATCGAGTTCCGTTAAAAACAAAACTCTACAATGAAATTATTTGGAAAATCTTGAAAAAGAAAATACGAAATGTGAATACTACAAACAATGAATTACTTCAATGCCGGCAGTGAAATTTGATTGGTTTTGGAAATACGAGTTCGCTTTAAAATAGTCATTCCCAAACCTGCAACCCTCCCGCTAAAAAATTTTTTGCCTATAACCTTGCACACCTGACAAACTTAGATCTGTTTAAGGATTAAAGAGGTGAATTTACCCGGATATTTGATCGCTAAATAAAAATATTCCAATGCATCGTCGGGATATATTATATACTTGAGACACGAGTTATCACGCACCGCCATGGGATACGAATACCCCCGGTTGGGAGCCCTGCTCTAAAGAATATCCAGAATTACGAGATACCAAGACTCACTCTGACGAGCTGTTCCGTCCTCTGGAGGTCAGGAACAAGCAGCGTGAGGCCCTCATCATCGGTGTCATCTGAAGATGATCCGCCGCCCCGAGTGTAGTCTTTGTGAACCTCGTCGATCTCGTCCATGTAAATGAGTGTCTTGACGAGATTTTTCACTCCAGAGTCATCCCCGGAAGAGTTAGGGGCATGCTGTGCACCAGAAGCATTCCCTACCGCGTTGTTGTTATTGCTCCCTTTGCCGTTATTGCCATGGCTGCAGGAGACGAATGATCCTTTGCTCGCAGCTGACGTTTTTTCAGAGTTTTTGTACGATTTGCTGGGCTTCCAGGAGAGCTTGCTTATGTAGGTGTTGACGGTCTTGGACATTCTGGAGAGGAACGTCAGGATAGAAGAGGCCGAGTCATCGTAGAGGGACGCAGATGAGGCGCGATGGAGGAGTAAGGGAGAGAGGCTCGGCGTGACGGCAATGGAGCGGATGAAGGCCAGCAGTGCTCGATACAGCGGCACATGACGCGACAAATCCAGAACTGAAATGAAGCAGGCACAACACAGCTGTATAGATCAAGCTTAGAAACTCACCGGGAAGCTGTCCAATGTAAATGGTAACTGAGCCCTGGAGTTTCAGAAATGGTCTTAGTTAATCTCATAAGGACCAACTCATTTTGGTAATTAAACAAAATATTGAGTGAACAGTCGGGCAAATTTTGTGAAACTTGTGCGTATATTCACCCTAGATTTGAACGAAACCATAAAAATTCAGGAACAAGCTATTATTTCTCATGAAAACCAAAAATGACAATGGTTCTTATAAAGTTGAGGAAGTTTATCAAACGCATTATTTTTGTGACAAAATTTGGCGAATGTTCTCAACATCTTTCAATGTGTCGGTGAAAAATTCCTAACTGTTATCTCTATCGACTCGAGCTAAAATACAAACGCAGCGAAAACTAAATCTATCAAACTTTAAAGATAGCTACAACGAGAAGTAAAATGCACATTTACAGCCAAGTCGTCTTCTAAGCATGAGCATTTTGGAGAATTAATGCTCCCGAATTTTTCAATAAAGGCCTACATTTACTAAAAAATATCGCCTGGAAAGGAGAAAAATTTGCACATTGTCCACGCAAACGGCACATTTGGCACATCATCAGCGCGAAAAAAATAACCATCAAATGTTCCTTAGACAAACGTCACTGCCCTGAATCACAGACCCTTTCGCATTACGCACAAGCTACCATCACCACTGACACTACCAAATAACATACCCGGTGAGCCACAAGCCTACGAAGAAGAATCACGTTACACATAGCCCAACTGACCCGAGTCATTGCTGAGGTGAGAGGCAACTTTGTCCATGAACAGAACGTCCTGAATGAGCGTGCGCAGCTCCTTCATGAGCGGCTCACACTCATCTGCCAGCACGCATCCCTCTTTAGGGCTGCTTGGCTTGCCGTCACCGTCACACGCGGACTGCGGCTCCGTACTGCTAGTCCCAGAGGCAGCTCCAGTCTTGGTGTCTCCGTCGCTCTTCGTCACAGAGTCTCCTGAGTAGAAAAGGAGTCCTTTCACTCAATACAGCAATAAATGAGTATTAAGGATAAACTCTCAGTGATGTTGCTGCAAGGAATCATTAAAATGTTACGAAGTTTGGTCACCAATGAAATACAGATAAAATCTTGTAGAGGTGTTTCAACGCAATTCAAACACGTAAAACTGGAGACAAAACTGTCCCTTAGTCCGGTCGCTGTATCCGAATACAATACTGTATCTATTATTTCAACATAATTCAAATATTCTTTAACATCAAATGATTGAGAACTAGCAAGGCAATGACGTTACGTACAAATGGAGTTAGAAACTACACTCACTGCCATTTATTTAACCATTTAACCAAGTAGGCTACTTTTGTAGTCAATTCAAGAAAGCATAAGAAGCAAGTTCTAAATAATACAGTTTCATTATTACATATTAAATGTCATTAAAGGATCGGTCACTAGAAGGGCTAGGAAGTTGATCTGTAAATGTAAAACTGAAGAAGTCAATCTGTAAAACTGTAAACGACGTACCATAGCTGAGACACCATTCAACAAATACGTATTGTCATCAAGACACGCGAGATTATGGATGAACCTCAAAAGCTAGGTCAATATATTTAGAAGCAGTAAGCTATATAAAAATATAAATGTATAGCAATAAGCGTATAGTGCTCACGAAGGTTTGCGTAGTCATGGATGAAGACGAAGTAGAAGCCTTAACGGGATAACCTAACATAACCTAACACTTTCACTTTCATTCGGCAACAACCCTCGCTTTCAACAAAACTTTCATTCACAACTGAAGGATGGTAAACGAACATTTTTACTTGGAAAAGTGTAAAACTTTGTATTTCTATTTTTTTCCCCAAGTGATTTGTGCGTTAAAAGTTGTCTTAATGGAAATTAAAAAAACATTTGAAGCAAACCCTAAACATACACCTACTTCTACACCACGGATCTTGGCTAAAATATCACAGTCCTCACATGTGAGAGCTTGTTAACGACGACCTAGAAATTTAAAAATAAGATATTGACTTGCATGAAGATTATGAAGAAGCAAACGCAAACATCCACGTGCATGGATGAGCTTTAAGATAAAAGTTGATCAGCAAAAACAACATGAGGGGAGACGCGGGTCTTACCAGGATTGATGAAGTTGTGGAAGAGGCGCAGGAGCCACACTATGTGCTCCTCCTGCAGGCGCTGCCGCACGATCGCCTGCTCCACGTCCCAGGACTGCATAGTGCTCCCGGTCCCAAACCCGGTGCCTGCAACACAGCATAGCAGTAAACATGAACCCCAGCATTGTCTCGGTAATAGATGATGAAGAGTAGTGTCACTTATCCAGACATATTTTAACATTGTATATGAAAAGACTTAAATTCAGAATTGGAATAAAGAAAAAATATCATTGAAAGCGAGAAAAAAATGTTCATTTTCTTAGCAGCCTACAAAGAAGTGGATGGAGAAAAGTACCTGATTTTTTAGCGGAAATAAAGCGGGAGCATAAATGAAACGCCCCTTAACAATAAACGGATTCATGCGACGAGCAACAAAATACATCGTTACTGAGAATAAGTTTTGGTGGCTCTGAGATGTTTTCATTAAGAGCTGGTCTATGGCGTTCTCTGATGTAGCAATGAAAAAGCGCCCTAGACATCAATCCAAAGGGGCCCGTGGGTCCCTTGCTATGTGTCACTTCGGCTGTGTGAAAAGCCCCCGATAGAGAATACAGAAACGCATCTCTCAAAAGAACCACTATAGAGATCAAACGCTTCTTTGATGAAAGTACAAGAGAGAAACCCTTATTTACACCGTATACACTATCTATTAACGCCTAGCCATTTTAATACAGAATAATAGGTAAAATCTACACAATGACACTAACTAGTCAGAACTAAGAAACCAACACAAATTTATGAACTCGGCTAGCTAATAACAAACAATTGCTAATCACAGCACCTAATTTTCTAAATGCACAGCTACAAGTGCGATGAGCTCTGGGTCAGTCACTCACAAATGACTTCAATTGCTCTGGTAGGAAGCGCCCAGACAGTGAGCTACAATGAGCAGACTAAACGAAGCATCGCTCACCCTTGGCCCAGTAGTGGCACCGTTCACCACCGGATTCTGAAGCGGCGCCTCCAGTGACCCCGGTGTTACCGACGGTGCTACCACCACCAGAGCCGTCGGGCCTCCCCGAGCTGGGGTAGCCATAGTTATCCATGCACCACGCCCGCACCCCACCCACGACTGATGGAATCGGCACCAGCTGCCCACACAATAGGGAAATGTTAGCAGGGCCTGCATCCTAGTACATTAGGAAAGTGTTACACATGCTTAGTACATTGAGATCAAATTAGATAATTAGTTAGCTTAAAGCTCCCTACCCCAATGAAATGTGCTCCAAAGAGAGCAAAAACAAGGGACTATTTAGTATGGACTCCAGAAAACGTGGAATCTATGTACAGGTGTATTCCCACACAAAATTCCCAGCGCATAATAAAAGGGAGTTGAAAAGAAAAAGGAAGAAATAATAAAGAATAATCGGAAATTATATGAAAATGGAGAGAAGTGAAGTAGGCACAAAAGATATTAGTCCCGAAGGCCTAGCTAAAGCTGAGGTAACCTTACAGTGTCCCAATGGGGACGCCAGTGCCCCATTGCATAGGACAGACAAACCTAACTAACCTAACCCTTTTGGTCATGATATCAGAACCACGACCTTGGGAAAATATTGTCAATACCAGTTGCTCACCCCAAGAGGGAAACATTGTTAAAATAACCTGCTAAGGACTTACGAAAAGCGTACAGTACTCCAAACAATACTTTGCTCACTGCAGACAGTAGACCACGAAGTAGACACTGGAACACGAAAAATATTCCACAATTTTTCTAATTACTTATTCTTTTACATAATTATTTAAGCTACACAGAACTTACTCTCGTTTAATTAAGGTAGTTATTTTCTGTGGAGTAACAAAAATATACGCCCTGTGACCGCACATTAATCAAATATACACGAGCCCTAATTCGTACATAACACTATAATTTACTCAGATCTTCCAGCAGATCATTAAGTCTTTATCAGCATAAGCGACTCAACGTCAAATCTCAGCCGAAGTTTAAAGTTGAAGTATGGAATATTTAGCCCAACGCGATTCGTTATACCTTCTGAAAATGCCTTACGCTAAAAAGAAGTTTGAAGTACATATTTGCCCCACCTGATGCCTTAGTTTGGAGAAGAGTGAGGGTGGCGTGTGTGCAGAGAGAGCAGCCAGACAGGCAAGCAAGTGGTGCACGATGCCGTACTCCATGCACAGCCGTCGCATCTCACAACCCCTGCGCGAGGTGACGCTGTAGCGCTCCAGCACTTGGTTCAGTCGCGTGTACACCACCGTGGCCACAGGTTCTCCTCGGTAGCTCTCGCGGCACGAGTCGTGCACTCCCAAAGCGAGCTTCAGCAACATCTTTGCCTCGGTGGGGCGAGTCAGTAGCTCTTCCGCATATCCTGTATTAAAAGAGATAAATATGCTTTACCTCACGTGAGTATATTAGTTTTCGTAATAATAAAAGTTTACAATCGTATTTACACGATGAAATAAATTTTCAAGTATCGTCTAAGAACACCGGGATTCAAAACTAACATGAAAATAGCTTCACAAAAAAACTGAAAATGAGTGTTCAACGGCTTTTCGGTAAAAAAGTGACCAGTAAAAAACGTACAATGTAATTGTATCTGCCACTTGTAAAAAGGGCTCCGGTTGGTAAGCAAAAAAGGTTACAGAGTATGCAAGCAAAATAAAAATGAATGTGATCGAGCTCATTGCTGACCTGATTAAGCCAACCCGAGTAAAAATAGCTGATCAGGTCAAAATTACGAGATAAACACAAAAACCCACATGATTAACGCATGACCACTTAAATAGGGTAGAAGAAAATGGAATGTAGAAAATTTAAGCTGAGAATTGATAAATCTCATTCGGAAGTGTTTGAATATTCTCAAATAAATGAGTAGCATGTAATATTAAAAACACTGAAGAAAACAAGCTAAAAAATATTTATAAAAGGATACGCTTGAACACTGCAAACTACCAGAAGCGCTCACCTGGCAGGCGCAAGAAGAGCGTGAAGGCCCCCAGGGTGTGGGGCGCGATGGCCGTGGCGCTGGTGCCGCTCTGCTGCACGCTCGACTGAAGACAGGCGTTGCTGTTGGAGACATAGTGACTGTTGTTCATGATGTTCGAGGGGTACGCGACGCTGTTGCCTACAGGAGTGTGGGGCCCGGAGGAGCTTTTGTTCGTTTGATGAGATGCATTGGGCTGCAGGGTGGCTGGGTCAGGATATAACACAGTCATGTGGTGAGCCAGCACAGCCAACCCACCCTGGTCACAAAACTCCTGCAACAACGACGGGCATTCAGACACTATAGGCAACTGCTCCACAGGATGAGTTGTGTCAGAGCATTCCACGGTCGTCTCTGCGGTATTGCTCCTACCAGTACTGTTGCTGCTGGTACTCGTAGCAGCACCGCTCTTATCATCCGCGCTCTGGAACTTAACATGCGCTGCTGTAGTTGCTTCCGAATCAGTTTCAGTTTGATCAGAATGCTTAAACTTTTTATCCCTAGCTGCGTATATCTTAAATTTGAGGTGAGTGTCTTGTATGGCAAGGCTTGCTTCAAGACTAGCCAGTACCTGAGCAATGGTGAGATGAAGAGGTACTTCAAACTCTATTTCTTTCTCATTCTTGAGAACATTTTTACAGTTATCACCACTATCTTCCCCCTCCTCATGCAGGTCGGCGGCTACCACGGTGCAGTGGAATAGAGGGCCGGGTTTCAACTCATTAGCTGACGTCTCCTCAGACTTGGCGTTGCTTGAAGTTTTCCCGCTGTTGTTCGCAGTGTTGGAGCGGTGCTCTTCTGTTTTCAGTTTGCTTCCTTTACCAGACTTGGACGGGCCCACTAAAACAAACGAGTACAATGAACATCTTTATTGAAATAGAAAAAAAAGTTTAATTTAGTAAATGTTACTGGGAATCGTTTCAGAAGAATAAAGCAAGTCGAAAGGGAAAAACGACTTCCCAAAACAATCATACACTAAGTATACCTTCCTACGCACAGGGATGCACGCTAATAATTAAATGAATAAATTACTGACTGCAACTGCACTGGCGGCACAGGCAGGGAGTAGTGAGAGCATTCAATACAGTAGTGAGGACACTCTTGAAGTAAGCCGTGGAAATGGAGAGTACACAGAAAATGATGTGAGAGAGGAAGATAAAAAAAAGGGATTTACAAAAGACGCACGAAATTCAAGAGGAATTTAGGAATAGAAGCCCCGGAAGAACACAAATGAAAATTAGAAATGAAAGTAAAGAATGGAAATAAAAGTTGGAAATGGAGCAGGATTGGTACAGGAATTTATAAATGAAAGCAAAAAGGAAGATAATAGAGGAATAGATAATAGAAATGACGAGAGGAAAGGGGGGAGGCAATAAAAAAATGTATAAGAAGAATCAAAACACAAAACCATAATGATATATAACCTAGTTAAATGAATGAGCCGACATTGTCAACAACACCTTAGCTTACAGCGCACGGACACCAAACACGAGTCCCTCTGAAATTTCCCTTTTTAAAATGAGGATAGCTGTCCATAAATTTCGTTACAAGGGAGATGTTTAAATGATTTACAGCCGACCCCAGCACCCTCCATTTCCACTATCATTTATAGGCACACATGTATTGTGTACGTAAAGGTACCATTCAACAACACATGTTGGTACCCATGTATACCAACTAGAAGGCAATGCCACAACACAATTCTGCGTAAGTAGATCAAGCGAGCTCTGCTAACTTAATGATTGCATCAGTTAGCAGCCGGCAACGATCACAAGACCTCGGCGGTTCTGTTCTGTCTAGGGCCACAGTAGTGTTTAATTCAACAAAATGTACAAAAAAATGCACAACAAATCATTAAGTGACGTTAAGAAGTCTTCGCAAACTTTTGGACGACCTGACACTATTGTGTGTTTACTGCTGTACGCAGCAGTGATACCCACTCCATTGTCGGTATACAAGGGACGCACTTTAAACGTAGTAAAATAACTCGAGCTAGTAGTGTTAGAATATTGAAAGTGAAATATTTTATGATTAATTACGTCCTTCGACGATTCCCATAGCGTTGAAGGAAAAGCATAAGACGAATTAGATTACCGTAAATTGGTCTCTCATGCAGGATAGCTTTTGAGTTTTCAAAAAGGAAATGACAAAAAATAGGTCGGCCACATGCACGCACCCGCAATACCGGAAATGACGCCGTTGACGATGGCGCTAACGATGTCTTTGGTCCGCTTCTGCTTGGCGTTCATGGCAGCCGCCATGGACAGCTTGTCGAGAGCGTAGAGCTCGGCTGCCATCATCTGAGCAGTCATCTCTTCGTCAGCAGCCTCGTCGTCGTCGTCATCATCCTGAAAGTGCGTATTAGGTATTTAAATACTTTACAGATTG
>VOMN01122230.1:0-47646 GCA_014899125.1 Orchestia grillus
TGAATGATTGTAATCCAGTTAACTTCGAAATGAAAATACTTACACCTACTAATATCATGCAGCAGTGTGGTGTAAATTTTAAATTAGCCTTGGTTAGGTGACAATATGTACGCGCAGGTGCGGTTATATGCTTCGAAACTATTGAATTAAAAACTGTGAGTACTTTTTTTAAACCCCTCTAAGTATCATACATATATACGAGTAGAACGGCAGCAGGCCACGGGTGAATGGCAGCGCACAGCTACAGACAGCTGCATCCTTGGAGCCGTGTTGCGCATGCGCGGAGGTTGTTTCCTGCATGGAAATGTCAACAAATTTGTGAACCTTGTGCATGTCGGTGTTGTGTTTACCCTGGTGAGGCCTTGAGGCTAATCGCAATGCATAGCCAGTTGCGTCAATGAAAAAACTTTGGCGGTTCCCGTAATAAATGATAAAAGTTACCAGCCGCAACTGTTCGAGAAAGAAAAATGGCCGAAACAGTAAAATAATTTCCTAGTGTTCAAGTTCCGGCAATTCCGGTAAAAAGTGCCGTGGAAAAGCTAGAAAAAGTATTCGCTCGCAGCTTAAGTGTGAGATCTAGGAAGCAACAGAGGAGTGACTTCCGCAATTTCGACCGTTCCGAAACAAATTAGAATTAAAGCTTGAGCACGCGCTAGAATTTATAATTTAAAATTAAAGCTCGAGCAAGCACTAGAATTTAGTGCTGCTTACTTTGAATTCTTCAATGAACAATTGCCGTTCAAAGCGGGAGTAAAAAATTTTCTATGGTTCGTTAGACCCAGGGATTTGAAGTGAAAAATATGTAAGAATAATACAAACAGAAGCGAAAAGCATGTATTCTCTAATGGTACGCCGAATGAATGAAGATGGAGGGAACGCTTTGTATTAGAATTCGTCGTGAAGCTGTGCACAGTCTTAAGACTTTATCGGCAAGCTTAAATAAGTCAAATTGCACACGTGTAGTTTTTGCAAAGAAGTAATACGTAGTGAAAAGCAAGTCTTGAAATAGCAGGTATTTGTGGCGAGTTTCTAAAGCCCCTTTACTAGTTGTTCATTAATTAGAGACAAAAGGTACTTAAGAACTTCTACTATAAAGTCTTATGAAACAATGAGTACGCCAGTATATATTTTCATATCTTTGAAGTATATTCGAAAATTTGCTGCAAATTATGTTTAAAGATCGATAAAGAGTACATTTCATGAAATTCGAAACCTTACGTGCCTTTAAAAGGAAAGAGCTTTAGTCAGTCGACGTTGTCGGAGAGTGGGAGTGAAGCTTAGACTAATGTGATGGTTATGATGGTCATCCAGGTGTCCTCAAGAAACCTTATGGGTATGAATATTTAGGAAATGAACATTACAGTTTATAATTGAAAAAGTCCCTTACTTGTTCAATTAAACAAGTAAAAATAGTGAACAAGACTGCCGGTTCTATAGCAAGCCAAGCTATAGCTGGTTAAACCTTTTAAATCTTAGCTTGTTTTTTTCTATCGGTCTTATGTATCTGGTGGACTTAATGACCTGTATCGGGTGGACGCTATGACGAGTACTTGGATTTATTCACACATCTCAAAAAAGAGAAATAAATACTCATATTAGTTCTTCAAGAAGACGCAATAATGTCAGTCGTGCCGGACAAGTTCACCTGTTCTTATGCTATCGGATGCAACGGGGATGTGAGAGCAGCTGCAACTGAAATTCGTGGGTGCTGCGGGTGAATAAGAAATGTTTAAATATTAAGGTTTTTCAAACTGAATTCCACCTCTTGATCGCAGAATTTGTTATCACGATTAACAGCGAAATCATCCTTATTATCCCATCCACTGCATATTATTTAGCTTAATTCATGAGAGTTGATTTTTGTACCAACATGGCTTGTAATTTTACTGAAATAAATATTCAAGAAGCCGTGATCTGGAGCTGTTGATTGCAGTTTACGAGGGCGGAGGCAAGTGTTGAGTCGTGGTCTTAATGGTTTCAGGGTACTGACTTTTAAGGAAAAAAAAAACAGTTGAGCTGAATTATACATCGAGGACAGGAAACTATGTAAGTGACATTTTAGGTTTCGTATAATTGAAGTTTTGAGCACGATAATTAATTTTGTCTCACTAGCTCGGGTGGCAAGAAAATTCGAATAAAATCCCATTCTATTCAAAACGTTACAGGTCTGTTCCCATCATCAGCTAAAGGGAAAAAACGGAAAAATCTGCAATGAAAGATACACTTTATGAAAGAAAAATTTTCCGGTGCTGAAATAAAAAAAAAAAATGATAACAAACAAAGCGGATTGACTGTAAAAAAAGGACATAGTTTAAGAACAGTTAGCGGAGAAGAATTTGACTGATTGTTAAGAGAGGGTTTCAGTTTTAAAGTAAGGAACCATTCTAAAATCCTAAGATCAATGACGTTTGATGCACACCTAATTATTGCAAACTGATCAGATTCATGTGCCATAGCGGAAAGCTTTGCATGGTCCCGTACAGCTGTGTGTGATGAATTCTTTAAGCAGGAACCAATTCTAAAGTTTACTCTTGCCTGCTCAGCACTCTTGATCTAAAGCTACGTGTGGTCATACCCAAAAACTCGATGCACTGCGTGCACAACAGTTCTTGTATACCAAAGAGGAATGCTCATCAGGAGACAACTTGTATTTATAATTGAATAATGATACAATATTAAATCTGATGTCACTTTGCTTTGCATTGAACAGCAACATTGAATGTGGATGGTATTGCTGAACGACGTAATGGAAATATGAAAAAAATTGCACTACTTCGTTGTTCACCTTTGATTAGTGTGAAGGTGATTTTTAAATAGAGCGTGACAGATAAATCGAAAACTGAATATTTTTATTTTTGCGTTTTTGGAAATTAACCGCTATGGAATTCGATTACTGAAGTTGGACAATGGGAACATAATAATAATCGTAACATTCACCATTCACTTCGTGAATTTGAAGTGTGTTGTTCCTAACAGTTTGAAATTCTGAATTATTTTGACGTGACTGCCTGTTTAAAAATCGGTTTGACATACATGGCTTAAAGGTCATGAAACGAGTTAAAAGATGAGTTAAGCGCGTTAGCGTGTTCAAATCATTTTAAAACGTGTATTACTTGGTAGAGATCCGCGCTTTACAATATGAATAGCTCCAACGTTTGCTGTACCGACCACTTCAAGTAACTGTGCAGTGTAGACGACTTACCAGTAGAACCTTCTGACTGTACAGTTAAAATATTTATTTATCCGGCTCAGTTTTGTTGAAGAAACGCTTATCCTTTTCAACAGCTTGGCAATTAACCACAACACGCGGACTTATCGATCGTTAGAGAAGGAATGCCTTCCTCCTTAACCCTCGTGCAGCGTTTTTTGCTTTAAATTAATCTCCAGTTTAATAATGCCTTCACTCTGGGTACTCCAGCGACGCTAACAGCAGCTGCGTCCTTTAAATCCTTAATTCCTTTAACTTTTATTTCTGAGCTTAGCAGTTCTCCAAGCGTTGTGGAGCCAAGTGTACATGCTGAGGGATGTTACATGAGGTAGGAAAAAAGTACGCTCTCTAGCGTTCTCTAGCCACCTGCGTCGTCAGTTGTAAGGAGTGTTCATACAGTCCATGACTGTAAACAAAACTGCGAAATATGATGCAAATCGTAGAGAATGTAGATAGATATTACCAACTTAAAATTTCTATAAATATATGATGGCACGTTATCAAGACAACACCGGACACATTGTGAGATTCGTTTGGAAGTTGAATTCGACCCTCGCACATCGATGAATCCAACACATTACATAGTTAATAAATCTTGAACACAACTGTGTTTGGGGTGATGGACAAAAAATTCGTCTGGTTTTGTTTAATTCAGAAGCTACTTGACCGAAAAGAATTGAATCAAATTCCACTTGAAAAAAGGACTTATTTTCCGACATTCTTCGTGCAATAAATACCAATAATATTTTCATGAACTTTCGACCATATTAAGTGTCACGTACGTAAAAGTCCGTTTGGCGGAAAAAAATCGAAAAACTCTACGGTTACCAAACGCAATATTTAACTATGAAACTCACAGAGATATATTGAAAATTTTACGGTTACCGCATGTAACTTTGAACTATAAAATTTGCCGTGCTACAAGAACAACCCTGCGGTTACCGCATGTAACATTCAACTACAATGGGACCTTATCAGAAATATTTTGAGAAAATATTCGAAATTCGAGTTAAGCGTTCACAAATGTGCTCTGAATCATGTGTTCAACTGTGGTGCTGCTGCGGTCTTCAGGAGGTGAGGGGTTGAAGGGGGGAGACTGCGAAGGGCCGAGGGGGAGGGGGAGGGAGGGTAGTCCCAACCTCTTCACACACGTACCAGCCTATGCGTTCCATAGTGCGTAATCAGGCTATCTGCTGGCTTGCATTCGTCGACAAGTACGTACAGGGAGCTCAGTCACCCTTTGGCAGTAGTGAGAGCAGGCTGTGTTCGAATTTTTTCCGTAATCTATTTGTTTTATTTTTAATATTCATAAATTAAAGTAACTTGAATGAAAGTGCTTTTACATTTCTTATTCAACACGTTTGGTACGGAGCTTACTCTTCATGTTGTAACGTATCTATTACAAAAGACTATACAATTGTATTGGAAAAATTGATTACGATTTTTAAAAAGAGCCAAACTGATCCGAATTTCCTTAAGCCAACCCCAATTTCCACCCTCCCGAAACCAAATACCTCCGCTCCCATGTTCCCAGGGCACCAAAGCTGACCTACGGTCGGTAGGTACGATTGTTATTAATGTTTGACATCTGGACCTAATTTATAGTTAAATAACGCAAAAGTTAATTTCCTTCCTTTATTTAACTCGCCCATAAAATGAACTCTTCCAAATTTGAAATCCCAATGCTCGTTTTAATGCTACGATGAGGAAATGTTCATCATTCGATGCAGAATTTAAATGCGAACAGAAAAGTCACGGATTTTCGCGTTTGTTTAAAGAGAGTAAATTTATGCCTAGAAATAAAAAAAAAACAAAAAAACAATGATGATTTTTTTCACATTCTGCCAGGATCAGTCGTTCTCTACATTGAAACACATAAAATAAGACATAGCCGATCGTCCTAATGCAAAAATTTTGTGACTAGAAAAGATTTAGAATTTATACGAAGAGCATATATTTTTTATAACATCTAATTTTTTTTCTAGAATTCGAAAAATTTATTATTTAGCAAAATGTGTTCACTTCATCGAGCTACAAAAGTATGCACAATTTGAAACCAATCCGTTCAGTGGCAAAGGTTTTTTCAAAATAGTGTGTTCTTTGAATTTGTCATGAAACAATAAAACTATTCGGTAACCGTACATAACATTTAACTATGAAATTTGCTATGAAGCAATAAAAACCCTACAGTAATTGTGAGTAACATACAACTATGAAATTTCTTTTCGGTACTCAAGATACCATCATTGAGAGGTACCAGCACCGATGACCAAAGAGATGGTATATAAGATACCTAAGCGAAAGAAAAAGATACATAAAATACTATGGAAATAAAAATGATACAGGAGGTACCAAAGTAAAGGAAGACGGTACCTGAGGCACCAATCATGGAGTGCTTCAACGTACAACAGGTTGAGCAAATGTATTGTAACAGAGGAATGTTTCTTAGCATGATGACTAGGCACTTTAATCATTTGATTCCTATAGGCGGTAGGTATTGTAATTCCACTGTATTTTAGCGCGGAAGTTGCTTCTCCGTGCCTTTTCTCCAGCGACGTATACATACATCTATGTGAGAATAGATACTACGATATTTTTCAAAAGGCATTCGATGAGACTTTTGAATAGATGAGTGTATTTGGTGTACGGTTTGCTCTGTTCTATAACCCAGTAGACTGCTGCTGCGTGGGAAATCATTTCCACACGTTGTTCTTCTGCTCAAAAGAATTCGCATTCAACATCCCAGGAATTATGCTGATATTTCCTTTTCAGTTTCCTCGAACTTATACACTTTTCATTTCAATCACCATTTACTTTAACTTGAAGCAAATTAGGCTTCCACTACTTATAATAATGAGTTTAATAACTATCTACATGAATCAGCTGGCATGTATTACACTGTTTTCAATTTGGGGCTGTATCGGTGGAAAAACTTAAATCATTCCGACCCCATTGTCTCTTGACAATCCGCGTTCGAGGCGCCCAGTGAAGTAAGTCTCCCACAATTGCGAGATGCTAATTCGAGGGAAACACAAATCATCCTTGAATTTATTCCCTCCTTCTGACCCCGCCACACCTCGCACACAAGCATCGCTATCATAATTCCGGTCGCTATTGGAATCTTTCAATTTATGCAGCACATGCGCACTGCAGTAAACCTCACTCGGGAGCGTCATGCCAATTGAAGCAACCACTCAAATTCTCGAATTGGATGCAGCACAGAAAACCTCGTCTCGCCACGTATTTTGCACGAGCACGAGATGTCATAGAGAGCGATGCTGTGCTCGTAGCGAAGCCCATTATCATTTTATTGGATCGGCAACATCTTGAACGTAGTTCTGAAGATTCTCGAGGCGGACGGAAGAGGCTCTCCCCACTGCGGATCCAATCTCGCTTAGAGATGAACGGAAAATCAGGTCTGTGAGATACCTGCGCGCTATACAACCACGTCGCACACAGGAAATATTCCTTTGCCATTCGAAAATACCTCACCGATCGTAAATACCTGTAATATTCGCTGCACTTTTGAGGCTGCAAGCGAGTCTTTACAAGATGTCGAGGGCCACGTCAAAGGGGTACAAGAAACACTCCTTTATCTCGTGAAAGAGTGGATAAACTATTAATGTCTAATATAAATGGCATTGAATGTGTGCCGGAACCCGCCATGAGCTTCGCAAGTCCACCAACGTGAACTTGTGCTCACAGTTCTACTTGGAATAAGAAGTGGTTCGACCTCACCGGCGAATGTTGAAGTTTAAACATAGGGTTATTTTCAGTCCACTGAAATTAGTTAGTCGTGTTGAAATTGAAAAAAAAAAAAATCATGAAATTCCTGTGGCGTCAAAATCCATCGCATATTGTTTTATTGAATCTTTAAATACTTCCATAATAATTCTTAAGTATCGACGTTATTGAGCTTCACAAAAGAAGTCGTGCACAGTGACGAGAGTCATCAAGTCAATCCCTGGCTTGACTGAAAATGAAGGGGAATGAAAAAAATCAAAATCAGATCTGAATAAAAAAAGAAGAGAGTGAACGAGTGAACTTTGAAGCTTGCATTCAGATGCTGAACAAACTTACGCTCTCAGTCTCTTTGTGGAAAATTGTGCTGCCCTATTCTAGAAAATGAAACAAACTCTCTCACTGACCATGACTGGATTCCGCCAATTGATATTTTTCAGTCAGCAAAAATAATGCATCGACCGACTGGCTTCCATCGTCTGCTCTGCGATGTGGCAAGGCATTTCTGACTTGATGCGCGGGATGGTGACATCGATGCCTTCAAAGACTACATATTTTACTGCAATGCTAACTAATTATTTTACTGCTATGCTAACTTATTATGAGCATGTAGCGGCAAGAAATTTTATGGCTTCTCTATTGCCGGAACATTTGCCAGGGAGACCTTCATTGACAGCAATAATTTATTTAATTGGTGTTCACATGCGACTACATGGTGTGCCTTAATGGGAATATTAGGTTTATGGGTGTGATTCGTTCAATGGGTGTAATTCATTTAATGAATGTAATTCGTTTCATGACTAATTCATTTATTATTTATGATTCCTTTAATGTGTGTAATTCGTTCAACCAGCCTTAACAAGTGTGGTGCTCTAGGAAATATTTCACTCTTAGTAAGGGCTGTTTAGCTTCCATTAGAGTACAAGGAATACCATAATTTTCAAATTGAGAACCACAATGGTACGGACTTTCTAACAGTATAGTGATCCAACGCATGGGGAAGCTACGCACAAGTAAGATTCTGAGGACAGTGTTAGCTTTTTAGAACTTCATTGTGAATATCATATCTTATGTCTATCACAAAGCTTGTGAAGAACTTTGAAGGAAAAATTCATTTAAAGTATTTTAGCAATATCGGAGACATGAACATCACTGAAATACAAATTTCTGTTGGTGCATAAAATACTTAATAAGTGTTGAAGGACCCCAAAAAAGAATTTTATAAGAAAATTAAACAAAGGTTGATCAACAGCAAATATAAAAATCTTTCACGCACTTGATAATTAATGGTTAAATTTTTAAACCAATATTATCGAGGCTTTTTTGTTTCCCGTATAACCCTGGCGTTACTGCGTCCTCGTCATGTTAGGTTTGCAAGTTTT
This sequence comes from Orchestia grillus, assembly GCA_014899125.1. Taxonomy (NCBI): domain Eukaryota; kingdom Metazoa; phylum Arthropoda; class Malacostraca; order Amphipoda; family Talitridae; genus Orchestia; species Orchestia grillus. The sequence goes on from VOMN01122230.1 coordinate 8,332, forward strand.
GCCGCTTAGAAATTAATTGTGGCCTAAATTCAATCATTCACGTTTAGACTTACATTTTTAACATTCGTACAAGTGACATTTATATTCATTACCGAAAAATCCAAGTTAATAAATGAATAGAAAAGAACGGTAAGCTCCCATCAAGGTGACATAACATGGAATAAATATTAGGCCGACTCAAGTTTCTGCCCGTCTCGCTCATCTCAAGTAGAAAAGAAGGCTAGGTTACGACCAGGTTTTCAGGAGAAGGAACCGAGAGGTAGTCTCCCAACTCCCTGCACCTCAAAATTACTCTATGAAAACGTTGGAGCAGCCACAACTTCTCTAAACTGAGCGAAATTAACAGCGATTCAGGTCCCGCAGTAAATAATAGACCCAGCGCACAAATGAATGCGTGTGGACAGGCAACTGGGGACCAGAACTGAACAGAGCTCTACTTGTCTCAGCTGAACCCATTAAGCAAGGCTCATAAGCAAAGCCTTTGCAGCTCCGATGGGCGCTTTCCAACAGGCTCGAGTTGTAGTATTTGCACTCGGCAAACAGAGCAGTGCACCGCAGCACGCCTTAATTAACTAAGTTCTCTTTGACGCATTTTGACTAGCGCTTCTGTGTCCTTCATTCAGAGGCAGCGCTGGCTTAGGACGACGGCAGAGTGAAACTGTGAGATGTGAGAGCTAAGCGGTAGTTGGGTTGGTGGAGGGATGGGGGGGAAGGGGTGAGTTGTGGTGCTTGGGTTGAGTGATGTATGTTGCATGGGGGCTCTGTAGCACAACTGGTAGGGTGCTTGCCGATAGTTTAAAAGGTCATGGGTTCGATTTCCTTGCGAAATGCGTCTCTTGAGCGAAGTAAATTATGCCAGAATTCCCTGAAAGGCGGCACACAACTGCAGTCCTGGTTGGTTGGCCGAACTACTTTTCAGGAATCTAAGGCAGGAATGGGCAATCTATGGTATTGAAGGAGAGGGAAGGGCATGGGGGGGGAGGGTCGCTGTGGAAAACTGCGTGTAAAGAGAAGGGGGAAGAGGTTGTTGAATGGGGAACCAGGAGGCCATCTGGTGCATGGTATGTGAAATAGAATAGATAGAAATCGTAAATGGTCGCAAGAACGACCAAAATGATCCATAATTGAGTTTGTACTCCTGTCTTACGTCGTCACGCAGCGCAACTGAAACTGCTGTTATGTGCTGCAGTGATCTGCAGGGAGGATTTTTCAGCTAATGTAAGAAGTGAGCGAGTTTTGTGTGCTGTTGTAAGCTATTTAGTGAACGGGTAATGGTCATGGTATTGATATCACCACGAAGGATAAGATGGTGTGATGTACGTAGGCCAGAAACGATGGACGATGTGGAACAAGACAATGTACATAGTTCTGGGTATGAGATGAAAGGAGATATACTTATGTACACCCAGAAATTTTTCTATTTGAGTGTGGTACGGGCTGAAAAAAATGTTTTATTGCTTAATGGTTGAAATATTCCGTAGAAGCTCATGCATACTCGCTTACATTAGTTGGAAATTACGCATAAGTTCTGCTGATTAAACTAGAGATCGAACCCTATGCTGCTCGAGTCGTACAGTTCTCTTGCATTCCAAACTTTGTCCACAGCGTAACGCGGAAGACTGATCCGGAAATGAATCTTGCAAAATGCCTTTTTCTATCAAAACGTTAGCGGCATGGCCTCACTGGTCGAGAAAAACATATCTGAAATTAAATGTTGATTTTTGCAAATGACCGCATACTTCTACCATTCGAAATGATTTTCTCGAGGGCTGAATTAATGTTAATCATACGAAATGACGTCAATTTTCTCAAACATTTCGAACTATATTTTCTTATCATGCGACGGTAGGGAGTAGTGAGAAAAAATAAGGGTAAGATTTACGATTATTACCCTAATTTTATTATAATATAATCGATCTAGATTATTATCATCGAATTGAAATATATCTGAAATATTCTTGTTTCACTAAATCCAAGGAGATAATACTGTAGAAATATCTTAAACTCAAAGCATAATCTTTCCGTTCTTCAAATGAGCATGAAAACAATTGCCATCGCCCAATTTGTTGTCGAAGTATCGTGAATTTACGTCCTTCACCGAACAATTTTTCGAAAATGTACTGATTAATGCAGCAACTGGCACTCATTTAATAGAAAAATGAGACCGAGAAACTGCTCGCCACCAGGGAAAAAACTTGAAAAATTTACCGAGTCTGGAGCCATCTGGGCACATCTTTTTTCCAGGCACATTCCTTTGATTGCTAAACACATATTTGCTTGTTCACATTTGATGAAGCCTAGTCAATTGTGTCCTCTAGGCCTCGCGGCATGGTGGCAGATGCACAATGTACTGCTTGCCAGATGCTCGATGTATTGCTTGCCAGATGCTCTATGTATTGCTTGACAGATGCACGATGTATTGCTTGCCAGATGCACAATGTACTGCTTGCCAGATGCACATTGTACTGCTTGCCAGATGTACGATGTATTGCTTGCCAGATGCACGATGTATTGCTTGCCAGGTGCTCGATGTATTGCTTGCCAGATGCTCGATGTATTGTTTGTCAGATGTACGATGTATTGCTTGCCAGATGCACGATGTATTGCTTACCAAATACACGATGAATTGTTTACCAGATGTACGATGTATTGCTCGCCAGATGCATGATGTATTGCTTGGCTGGTGTTCCATACGTATCTGATAGTCCTTCTACTCAAAAAATGTTGATAGTATTGTATGTAGCATAGGAAAAATTTGAGTTTGGACTGAGGTGTCCCTGTAGTGCTTCAAACATTACAGCTGCGGATACAGGGCACGTTGCTGCGTACCGTCGTTTTTCTAAGTGAATCCCAAGTTCAACTTTTTTCCAAACAATGTGAACGAATTGGGTATTAAATGCCCTATAATTACTGAAAGAGTATCTGAGGGCAGTGAGGAATGTAGGGTTAACGTTCCTCCCCCAATGGAAGCAATCAATGGACAGATGAAAGTAAGCATGAGCGCTTGGCCAGGATTCGTTCAAAAAATGTAGTGCATTGTGTCATGTGTTGCAGAGCCGGGGCAAAACGATGACACCCTGATGAAGCCGTGGTCAGCAAGGAGGTGTTGGACATTGTTGTTCACGTACCCTAAAGTATGGGAGATAATACGTGGTAAACCCACCGAGGAACGAGGCTCGTTACACAGAATGTATTCAGTAAAGCTGGAGGCCAGATTATGGTAAGACTGAATTCAAGGTAACGATTTGTTCCACGTATTCAGAGTGTGCTCGATGAAAGCCGACTTTTTGAAGTAATTTAATTTTACGCATGAACAAAGGTGCGTTACACACTGATCAATGGAAAACATACCAATGAAGTAAAAAACTCATGTCAGTTGAAAGTCCCCCATAGGTTAATTTGCTCCCATCAAGTATGAGTGTCTGCTACAAAGACTGATGAACAAGAATGTGTAACTTAAAAACCTTTGAGCTAATGTGAGCTCCAAAAGAGCCAATAAGTTTTTGTTGAACTGTTGTCTAGCTCTGCTTAATATTTAATAGGCTCGTAGAAGGGACATGAGAACCATTGATATCATGTGCGATACAACAAATTTTCGAATCTATCATCCGTACGTGTGGTATTTCTAAGACAGTCTGACCAACAGTGTGCCCCCCAAAAATCAAGCAAAACTGAATAAATACGAAAAATTCGTCCCAGTAAATTGTTGAATGTCTGCCATACAGTGCAGAAATCGGAGTTCTTGAATCACTGGTGTCATTATAATTTCAGTTCATTACCCGATTATCCCTCACTATTTTGAAAAAATTCGTATCTCCAACATTCAGCAATATTTTTTTTTATCAGCGCTTTCACTTCATTGAGCTCTAAGCGTCGCTACAGTTTTTTAAAGAGCGTTACAAAAAAGTGTTGCTCTACCAGGATTGATCGTGAAATACTTGTTGAATATAATGCAATTTAAAATCATACGTATGAAGTACCACAAAGCTATTGTAAGCTAACTCATTTTTTGAAGATATCCTGGTTAATTTTGAGCGGGGGCTGAACCAACGATGTAAATATTTTCACAGTAATGATAGAAGAAATTATCAGATCGTTCAGGGAGCGTTTTAGGGAACGTGTTCTCGCCAGCAAAATTCCCAAATCTGGCCTGACCCTACGGAGTTTTTTTATATTTCTGCTGATTGGATTAAAAACGTTTTCCCTTTCCCAGACATCATAATTTTGATGCATTTGCTCGCGATTTTGGAACTAAAACCGTAGTTTATTTAGCTAGAATGTTGTTCTTCAAAGACGAAGAAAAAGCGGCCATATTTATTTTGTTATTTGTTCATTATACTCTAAGATTTTCTATTTCAAGGTACTTTCAGTAGCGCTTCCGGACGCATACACAATTTTAATAGCTTAGTATATACGTTAAAATTCCTTCAAGATCCGGTATCCTCCATAAAACCTCGCATAAAATATGAATTGCTAACCTAATTAAAAAACTAAAACCTTACTGGTAAAAAGTGTCAAAAATTCTTCACAAGCCAAGTGGATGCCTCCGTCTGATATTTTAAGCTTCTGTCTGATATTTTATTGCTTCCGTCTGATATTTTATTGCTTCCGTCATATTTATTACTGCTTCCGTTTGATATTTATTGCTTCCGTCTGATATTTTAAGCTTCCGTCTGATATGTTATTGCTTCTGTGTGATATTTTAAGCTTCAGTCTGATATTTTATTGCTTCCGTCTGGTATTTTTTTGTTTCCGTCTGATATTTAATTGCTTCCGTCGGATATTTCATAGTTTCCGTCAGATATTTTATTGCTTCCGTCTGATACCGTCTGATATTTTACAGCTTCCGTCTGAGATTTTATTGCTTCCGTCTGATATTTTTTTGCTTCCGTCTGATATTTTTTAGCTTCTGACTGATATTTTATTTCATCTGTGTGATATTCTATTGTTTCCGTCTGATATTTTATTGCTTCTGTTTGGCATTCTATTGCTTTCATCTGATATTTTGTTCCTTCCATCTGATACTTTATTGTTTCTGACCGACATTTACTGCGCCATTAATCATCCAAAACCTCAGTGCTAGCTAGACACATATAAATTTAGTAAAAAATTGGTCAGGGTCCTTTTAAATTACTTAATCAGATTCATCCTACCTCCTGTGCTCCGCTTCTCTGGTGAGCGCATATCAACACACCGGTCAACTGCAACCAAAGACCCAAAGATCAGGCGGCCTCTCAGCTCTATGGAGCTGCTGCAGCTCGAGAATTCGACGTCCACCCAACGCACCCAAGAATTTAAGGTTCGCTGCAGGTCAATCAGAAAGCGCGTACGCTCCAAAAAGTCCCTTAAATCGGGGCATTTGTTGAAAGGCAGCGGGTCTTCGCAGTCATGGCAGAGGCACCTCAATCAGGGACAGCTCTGCCTCAAATCGGCAGAACGGTACACAACTTTCTTGGGTCCCGTATTCAGTTTTTCTCGTCCCTCCAGCAGCCTGATCCCAACTTGGCACAATCCCAACCACGCTCTAGCCACTTTCTCCGTACGCCTCTTTTGTTTTTTCTAGACGAGTCTTTGGAGAAGTTTTTGCTGGTTTGAGGCGATTGTTTTACTTCCGCAACGGCCGAGGGCACACCTTGTGTATCGTGAAATTGGAGTCGGAAAGAGTTTTATTTTTTCGTTGAAGTGCGATATTTGTTCCAAAATCCAAAACAAAATTTTCCGTAGCCTTGCACTCGTGTTGTACTTTTTGCTGTCATTACTGCACACTCTTGAAGCCCAAAGATCGGAAAAGTTGGTGCATGACAACTTTCTTCAGAAGATTCTTTTTTGGAAACCGTGATTCATTGTCGAATTTTATTAAATCAGAGAGTTCAGACGAGGAGAAATGATTTGTATGAAACCCCTTTTAAATGTTCCTATTAGTACAGGAATTTATTCTGCTCATTTAAACTCAGTGTTTTTTTCAAGAGTTCAGGTAGCGAGAAAAACAAAGCTTTTCCGGCGAACTGAATCGTCGTTTAATGTACGGGTACTCCAATCATTCTTCCGTATTTTTCCAGTTTAAGGATTCTCACACGTGTATATTTTGCTCACAGAGCAATAGGGTATCACAAATTACTGCAATGTATTTCTTTTACAATGATTTTGAACAAGAAAGCTAAATTAAAAAATGGTCGTGTAATACGCACATTATCAATGTTCTGAGCAAGTCCCCGTTCATGAAATTTACTACGATTATTCATAGGTCTTTTTTCGATCCGAGCTATGAAATAAAATTTCTTCGCTGCTCTGGGTGGGATTTTTTGTTCCAATAAGCGGATGCTACATCCCGTCCCTCTGTATTCACGATAAACAAGATACAACCTGCTATTTTTTGAGCTGTCCTTTGGAGATTTTCCGATGCCGGAGGTACTATTTTTGTGGCCGAGAATATTTTACGGAGCTCAGATCTGGCCACCGTCTTTCCTGATCTTTGACCGAGCTGCGACGTACGGTGGTTTCCTCCGTAGATTTATGGATCGCGCAGGCCCTGCGATTCTCATTCCGAGAGTTCGCCGTGAGGAATTTTTCATGTTTGATCGTTGAAAGCGCGAGACATAAAGCTTCCGTCTGATATTTTATTGCTCTGTTAAGCGTTCAAATCTTCCCTTCCACACATATATAAATTTAGTAAAAAATCGGGATAGTTCACTTCAAATTACTTGAACAGATTCATTCTATTTTCGGCTCTCCTCTTCCCTGATGACAAACGGACATCGCAGCCACAATGATTGAAGCGATTCATAGAATGATCTTCATTCTGCATTTCAAAGTACGTTTTTTGGAGGTGGTGAAGGTGCACATTTTACTCGTGTAACGTACAAATGAATCAACAAGGCAAGTTGGTTGGAACCCATTTTCTTGAGGGCGATCGACAATACAGAATTTGACTCCTCACTGAACTTAATTTTATGTCAAAGGTACCACAAAACTTCAAAGAAAGAATGATTTTATGGGTTTTGTACGAAGCATTGCCACGTGAGTTTCAAATTGCCATTTTAAACACTCGTTAAAAAAGAACGTTAACCCAACTATGGTTGTCAAGCTTGCCCATCTGATATATTTAGAAACATACCAATGACGGAAAAAGCTCATGTCACTTCAAAGTAAGCCTAATGGTTAATGAGTTGCCATGAATTACGGCGTACGAGTTAAGGCACGTTCAGGTACATGTATCCGGCCATCACGTCAAGCGCACATGGCTTACACGTCCCTCTTCGTCATGTGTCAGGTACAAGTTTGAGAAGGCTGCAGATTTTCTTTTCTTTCTAGCCTTCCTAAAAGAGCTTGGTCCTGCCATGCTCGCCAGCGTAAGAGGTGACATGACTTGAAATACAGGCAGACTCTTGATGTTACTGTACCATTTTACAAATTTATTGAGAAAAAAACCCATAGGATATAAAGAGCTGGAAAATTGCGTTTGACAGAAGAATTCTGGGAGTTTTTGATACAGGCTGACCATAGCAAGACTTAGGGGTTCAATGAATAATATAGTTTTGAAACTCTTAAAAGCAGTTAAATGCTAAATGAATGCAAAAAAGCCATCGTAGAAAGTTATTTTCAAAACAATGGATGATTAGATTGAGAGAGGAGCAGTTCCATTAGAAGACTTAACAGGATTCCATCTAAGCCTCTGCAGTAGCTCTGGCTGCGAAATTCAGGCCTACAGGACCTGTTACTGACGCAGGTCAGACTGCACGACTGAAGTCATCCCGAAGTGACGTATTTCACGCACTGGTGCCATTCCTTGGCTACCTCGATCGCCGGGCTTAACCTCTCTAATTTTCTTCTATATTTCAAGAATAAAGTTTTTCCAAACACTCTCCAAGAACTGTAACAGAATATAGTGGAAGAAAGTGTCCACATTTCACCAGATATTCTGGGAAGTATGATGCAAAATGCACAGCGAAGAGCTTGTTTGTGCGTGGATGATAATAAAATATGTTATACGAAAATTTTGGCTTCTAAGTAAAAGCTCCACCTGTTCTCCTTTCACTTGCACCTTAATATAACTTTATATCTTTCATAGTTTTGATTAAAATGGTGAAGCGATCTTTGGGCCACGCGGTATTTTGTACGTGGAAGTAGGTAGCTTGAAATGTTTGTGCATGTGCCTGGCTGGCAAAAGTAAAAGTATGCGACTGGAAGTAGACTTTGCACGTGCAGGCCTGACTGAAAAGAGTAGAAGTACGTGACATAAAACAGACTTAGCGCGTAGGTCTGGCCAACCCTCAGGACGCTCGTTCTCTTACGTGCGAATCGAGTATAATCTTTGGATGACGTCGCCCAAGTTCACAAGCACTTGTCAAGCACCAGACGAATGGGTTTGGCATTTGATTTGAGCTCACGTCAATGACTTTTTTCGGCCGGATCTGACCTGCTCCCCGAAACGTGAGAGCCTTGTCTCAATCCCGCATTTTTTGGACCAGCTTCCAGATCCCATCGAACGACCGTCGCGCACGTCAGCATCAGCAATGCATCACGAGGATTGCTAAATCAGTTACCTGTTTTTTCGGGCAGTTTCGGTGAGTGCGTTTTATCACCGATGGCTTTGCCATAAGCAGTTACGAAGGCCGGCCCTTCAATATCGAAAATTCGTTTACGTTGCCATGTGAACGGTAACTGCAGAGCTATCTTCGCCAATCTCAATTTATTCTCAAGAGCAACTCACGCAAAAATGCATGGAGCGGTCGCTGTGAATCACACGTAGTGTGTGTGTTTCTCATCACACGTACGCGTGTTGTGACATCCGCATAATCCCGGGACAATTTGGGGATATTTTTTGCAACACCGTAGTGTTTTTTTCAACACCGTGTTGGTTTTTGCAACACAGTGTTGGTTTTTGAAACACAGTGTTGGTTTTTGCAACACCGTGTTAGTTTTCGCAACACAGTGTTGGTTTTTGCAACACAGTGTTGGTTTTTGCAACACATTGTTGGTTTTTGCAACACAATGCTGGTTTTTCCGACACTGTAATGGTTTTTTCAACACCGTAATGGTTTTTGCGGAGCACCCTCTGCCTGCCAGACGCATTAGGGACACCGGCTGCTAGGGCTTCCCTGGTGTCTCCTTCAGCGACGCTTTGATTTAATATTTCCTTTTCTTTTAGTCTGAGAGCATTGGACTTCATGTGAAGGCGTTCTTTTTCTTCGCTTTCCATTTTTCTCTGTTTTATTCTTATCTGCTTACTCTCTACTGGTTTACCTAGATGAAACAAATATCGACGACTGTGTAGCAGGTGAAATCGTGATTTCGTCGATGGAGTGCGAGAAGAAAAAGTGTTTATTGGAACAGTATTTACTTCAAATAAGTTTCATGTAGCAGTCAGCCAGAAAATAACAGTTCGGAAGAGTAACCCGTTCTCATGTTTTCATAAAGACAATGTACGCTCGAGCTCAATAAAGTCCGTCGAGGCAGCTCATGAACAGCTCATGGATCTCATGAACAGTATTTTAGTTATTAAAAAACAATGAATAATCCGGAGCACTTAAATGAGTACATCGATATTCATTCATTTAATCTGTTCTCTAAGAAACATTGTTCACAATAGCAAGTATAACATCGCGAACTACGCTCACAGTTATTTTTTTAAATCTATGGAGTACGAGTCCCTGTGGGCGTTGTAAAGTACAATTGCATCCATAGCGATAACTGCACCAAACACGACCATTGTAGCAACAATAGCGACCGTAATCAGTTCGGTGTTAGTAGCCAGACGTTATAATTTCGATAACGTGAGCAAAAGTTACCGTGACGAAAACCACGGTACTATAAGTGGATCGACCTCGCGGATAATCACAGTGATCCAAGCAAACATACAACATCTAGTTATGGAGTTGCAGTGCCTCAAGAACGTGTTGTGGGAAGCATGGGCTCTGGCTAAAAAATTCTTACCCATGATTCTAATATTATTGCTGTACTTTTAAAGTGGAAATATAGCTGGAATTAGCGGGCAAATGGTACGCCCTAGAGCTTATACCGCAGAGCTCCGTACTGTGTATGCGCTATTTTGCATCAAGATCTGAGGCAACCTAACCTAACCTGAGGTGACTTAATCTGGCCTTCTCACCAAGTCTATCCTCACCTTGAAATAAGCATGAAAAGACAATTAAATCAACGCTCGGTACACCTTACAAGGCATAATTGTGACATCAAATTTTAAGGCTGCATGTTTTAGAGTAATTGAAATACTGGGATGAAATTCCGTAGACTTATAATCGGGCATACCTGATTGTTTGGAGTTGAATGTTGAATATAATTAATTACTCGTATATGTGTATAAAAAAGAGTAATAACAATGATGAATAAAACGATTTCAAATCCTCTAGCATTGCAGATGACAATCACAATCGAAATAACAGCTAACCTACTAATGCTAGCAAAAGAATTTAATCAGACACTCGTGCTGAAGACAACACCTTTGACGGATAAAATAAAGTTGAAGCAAGGTTAAACAGCTCAAATAATGACAAATGAAGACGAATTCACGTCTTCGGCGTCTCTTTGTAAGCCATTCTAATTAAGAAGTGAACAACATTCAAGCATAATTTTTGACTCTGCTGTTTCTCACGATACTCAATATTTAATCCGGAGAGATAGAGATTTAATTCAAAAGAGCTTTGCCTCTTTTGGCTGCCATGTTCCGTTTTTCGTAGATTACTTCAGAACTTTAAGGAAAGAACTTCACGATGTCATATGAAGTGAAGCCTACAGATGCATTAAAGGAATTGCCTCGTAAATTATTAATGCAAGAATTGCTTTAGCTCCTTTGATAATTATTTGCCTTAACTAATGCATGGATGGCCTTGCGAAAATTCATGGAAAAATTCTTTTAGTTCCTCTAGTGAAGAATTGCTCTAATTAATGTATGAATTACCTTATTTAACGCATGAATAACCTCAGTTTCTTTGATTATGAATTACCAAAATTATTGTATGAACTGGTTTCATTTTTTTGATGATGAATTGCCTCACTTCCTCTTAAAGGATGAATTACTCTAATTTCAATTAGTCAATGACTTGCCATTTAAATTAGTGCACAACAAACTTAATGGAGCAGCTCACGCCTCTGATAAAGTTTGAAATGCTAAATAGCACCAGTTTCAAAAATATTTGCATCAATTTTGACTAGAAGTTTTTACAGTAGGTATTCGAATTTCCGACGATAAAATTCCAAGAGAATTTTTTTTTCTCCTTCGCTGCCTGATGCCCCCCAAATATCCAGACTATCAGTATATTGCAATATCGTTATGATACTCTGTATCAATATTATTATATAACTACATATTATGATCCAAGTACAGCATTGCATCGTGAATGATAACTATGTTACTACTCAGGTTACCTCAAACATGTCTCTCGTCTGAGACGGTAAAGGAAAATGTTAGGGGCTTCTAAACAACACTTTTTGTCTCTTAATTAAATAAATTCTACTAAGTATTCAAATCAGAACTTTATTCTTCGTATTCATTCTATTCCCCGGAACACTATTAATTTAATTCTAGTAGCCTCTCAGGATCTTCATGTTACGTGCATCTCAGTTTCGCAGCTAGAAAACGAAAAAAAATTTCCAGCAGTAAAAATTTCTCGTCTTCACATAACAATGGCGGTCGTGACTCACTCGAGGAACTCTTCCAGTTTCCCTCACATCGTTCAACGAACGCACCACCTCCTGGGGAAACCGCGAGGGCGCAGCTCTGGCAAAAATTACGGTTCTGGTATACGGAACTTCGAGACTTCGGCTGCACGAGGGAAGCGGCTGTCTGAGGGCGCGGCGGCGGTCGGGCTCTTCCCTTTTTACGGTAGGCAAGCGTTCGGTCCAGGACGACTTATTAGGACAAATTAATGAAGACACATTGCCTCGGCCCGCACCTCCGAGCACGTCAGCAAACATGCAATGTTTGTCCCACCGGCGCCACTCCACCTAACGAGATCCACCACGAACTTTTTATGTGGGCTCCTGAGTCGCACGGACTGGGTGGTGTGAGGCTCTGTTTGAGTCAACACTGAGTCCGTGATGATGTGCTGGAGACTGTCGAGTGCCAGGGGCACCATGTTGAAGCGAGCTCTGAATTGATCGAGGTTTTGACACGGCGATCAACACATGTTTAAATCTGACAGAGTTTTTAACGCATCAATCGACAGAGGATAGCAGCTGACGGAGTTTTTACTGAGCAATCTACACAGGTTCGGAATTGAGAGAGGTTTGGTGATGTACGTTAGCGCTCTGACATAAGAAGGACTCGGTCAGCACGGAACTTTCAGTGATCCCTGCATTTCATACTGCACGAGCGCCTCTTGACTGAGCGATGGTCGTAACACTCGGATGAATAAAAACCACTTCGGAAACACAATCACTCCGTAATCGCATCCATAATTTTAAGTTTTAAAGCACTTTACGTTGTAAGTTTTGAATTTGAGAATTCCTCAGCAATTCTCAAGAGAGACCAACATTTTATTTCAAAGGTTAGTGAGGTGAAAAAACTGAAATTACAATTTCTCAGTGATGTTTGAGAAAAAGAGAGAGAACGTTGTGAATCAAAGAAGACGAAATGTCGTGCAAGAACACGGCGAGAGCAGCGCACCTGTAAATGGGTGAAATTCAACAGGTGTACTCTGGGGTCATCTAACCGTGTCATTTATGAAGACCATAAGCATGTCAGAAAATTGATGGAGTTTCATCACGCTAATCCGCATTGTGCCTGTCGTGAGATGGAAATGGAGTTGAAGTTGGAGATGGAGTTCCATCGCGCTGTTTGGGGTTGTGCCCATCGTGAGATGGCGACAGTCGAGTCGATTGTGTCCTGTCACTTGGTAACTGTGACGGTGCATTGTAACTGAAATAGTTCATGGTTATTGAGTTGGCTCATGGTAACTGTAGTGGTTCATGGTAACTAGTATGGTCTACGGTAACTGTAATGTTTCATGGAAAGAAACTGATGTTTAATGGTAGCTAAATTGGCTCATGGTAACTGTTAGGGCTCGTAGTAAATGTGATGTTTACAAAAACTCTAATGGTTCTCGAGAACTGTAGTGGTTCATGGTAAGTGTAAGGCTATAGCAGTAATGGATTATGGTAACTAATGATTTTGGTTACTCTAACTGTTCACGGTAACTGAAATGGTACTGGAGAATTATATTTGTCGAGGAGGAATTGTAACGGTTCACTTATTGAAGATTTTGTACATCAAATGCATGTTGCTTTTTTGATGTGTGATGAATGTTTGTCCAAATAGAATTTAGATCATGCGATGAGTCTCATTAACAAGAAGTATTTTATTGAGAGCCGTTGCAGTGCATCAATAGAGACCTTCCGTAATTATACAAAAAAAATACACGATCTACTCCTTCAAGTGTTTCATCATTAGAGTACAAGTCCCGTCAAAAATAACGAAATTTGCTATATTTATTCTTGAATTGAATAGTGTCGCTTTAGTGTAGCATGTAACTATTCACAAATATTCCTCATCGTTTCTATTGAAATCAACTATTCATAAACAAACTATGTTAAATAACGAGGTATCATAACACAATTTATCGAATGTAACATTAAGTTCTTTAGATTACATTCCTTTTGTAACGGTGCGATATTCAGTATCCCATCAACGACACTGCCGCATGTCAGCTCTCCTTACAGCCGTATCCTCTCATGAAATAATCATAAGGTGGACGGACAGACCAACCAAGCAAACAACCAAACGGTCCTGTGACGCTGTGTGAAGTCACAGCCTCTCTGTTACCTTAATGATTAGAATGTCCTTTTGAGTTCAAATTCTGCCTTCAACTTTGCATTCGTTCCCAGTCTACTCGCTGTCTGCTTTTTCCGACAGCGTTTCTATTTTTCTTAGTACAATGCACTCGTATAAACTTCAGTCATAAAGTATACGGAGATTGAAATGAAAATCTCGCACGCATAGGCAATGGTCACGGCTGTAGCATGGATACAACGCTAGCGATAATAATTAGAAAATTTTGTCTGTAATTTTGATGAGGAAATTACCCAACGCAATGTGTTTTGATGGAATATAAGTAATTCCAAGTTATATCTCCGTTGCTCTCATGAAAAATACCGCTAAATAAGTAAATAAATAAATAATTAAATAAATAAACATGCAAACAAACGTTGTTCTCACGTATGTTTTATCAATATACTGTACTTTACCATGAAATTTGAGTCGCATTAACGCACCATCCCTTTTATTTATTGACTTAGAGACCACCCTCCCTCTGCTCACCGCAGCCCTCCATTTCCTGCCCTTATGACCTGTTGCTCGATCACTGCTCAGAGAAGTTCAAACTCAGTCAAACGGCTTTAGTAGGGCACTGATGAATCAAGGTTAAAACTTTATTCATCGAATGTCGCATTAGAGCATTTTTCCTGGGCATTGGAACTTAATTTTTCATTCAACAAACCGATAGCGACAAATTTTGGTACTGAAAACTTCCATGCATTTGCCGCAGGTGAAAATGAAACATGTTACGGCATTTCCGAGCAGTATTTTACTAAGTACATGACATAATTAGTGAGCCTTCTCCTATAAGCGTTGAAATCACCTTTTTTCATAGTTTCAATGCTACACATGATACGCTAGTAAATCTTTATGTGCATTGACTGAGAAAACGCGGGGCGATGACTACTTGAAGATATCGTTTTCAGTTAGTTACACACTCAAATCATTTATGATATCGTTTTTATTTATTTCTGATAGCCCATTTGAACTTAGGATGTTGACTCAAGAAATGAAAAGACTTGCAATCACAGTTGTTTTAACTGCACCTATGGTGGTTATAGGAGTAGTGAGTTGTGAAAGCTCCTTACATTTTTACCAAATCTTACGGTTAATCCCTTCCATTCTTTACCGGGTATTAAGGTTAATTCTGCTGGATACATTGATGTTCTAAACATGGCTGCTAAGCCCTGGTAAGATATGGTATACAAGGGAAGGACATACGAGACTCAGTTCCACCGCACCAAGCCGAATAAACCGAGATTGGTAGTCAGAGAATTTTCATGATAACATGATCTCCAATTTAGGACCCCAAACTCGCCAGATTTGAACCTTATAGACTATTAAGTGCGAAGAGTTGTCAAATCGGAGACTAATCGACATCCTCTTTCCAGGTGATGTCCGAAGTGAATAATGAACATTTAATTTCAGCTTGTCTACATTTTCAGCAGTCATTGAAGCCATAGATGCCTTCACAGAACAATTTGATAAAGAAGTATCATCAACGATATTTGTATAAATTTGATTTAAATACATAATTTTTCACTAAAATATTGTTTACTTGCATTGCTTTCGCACCATGTACATGCACCCTGTATATTGACGTGCATTTTAGAAGAACATCCTAAAATATAGAATAATTCAATATAATCCAACCTAATAGTAGCCATGACATATTTACCTTTTTTGGGTTTTCATCTTAGTGAAGGAATTAGATAGGAGAAAATTCCCGAGTCCAAGTTGACGGGTCTGTATGTATTCTTAATCGACGAGACTATGTTAGAGAAGACAGTCCGTATCAGTGATACAAAAATGATCATCAATTTGATAAAGATTTGATAAAAATCAGGAATACATTTGAATCAAGAACATTGTTTGCCAGACGTGAGAAAATGATGAAAACAGAGCTTTGTACAATTGAACTATGAGTTAAACCTAGCAGATAAAAGTCTTAATTAAAACTGAAATGAATGCCGAACTGAATTCTCCGTAAAAATACCGGGAGAAAAACTGGTTTAAAATGACATTGCATTGCGTATTGTTGATACGGATAGAGCTTTATATAGCCTCGAAAAAAAGGAGCGAGCGGTAATTTTTTACTCTTCGAGCACTGGGAGATTCGCAAGCTGCAAGAATTTGGTATTTGGGAAGAACATATTTCCGGTGGAGAGAGCTCAGTCTTTTTTGGCCTTGGCTTTTATCTTCCCAGACTTCAAAAAAGATCCTCATCCATTTTTGTCGTTTAATCTCTTAAGACTCTGTGTCAACCCTGTGGAAGAAACCAAGAGCAAAAACGTGCCTCTAACGTTCGTTTATCGAAGTAAACTTATTTAATGTTAAAGGTACAAGTCAGGCCTTCTCTGCTCCTGTTGCCGAGTGCAGACAGAAAAAATTGCAACCGTGCTCGCATGCTGAAAGAAATCGGAATGCCGTTATTTTTGTCTTGGGTTATTTTTATTAATACATCTTGATTAAATGCAGGTATAAGCTTACCAACCGTCTCAGGTATGGAAAATGGAGTCTCTGGCGTGTCTACGGGAAAAGGGGTTTATTAATTTATTAATTCATCTTGACTAAATGCATGCATAAGCTTACCGACCGTCTCAGGAATGAAAAATGGAGTCTCTGTGACTGCATTAAGTGATAGCGGCTTCAATTTCATGAAATGGTACAATTATGGCCAATAGAAATGGAATCAAATCTTTAATAGTAGTTGATACGCAAAAAATAAGGACATATTTCCAGATTTTTGGGGAAGCTGAGGAATTAGAAAAATTTCCGCTAAATTTTGAGAATAGTTCAGAAAATTGTGACTACGTTAAAAATTTATAGGTATTAAATTAACCTTCATTAAAAATTTAACACATATACTAACTCTCATAATTTCCAATATTTAATCCAAAATATTGGTAAGTGTTCCTCTCTATGAATATTAGGTGTACTCATCTATAATTGACAGGTAATAGTTTCAATTTCTAAGACAGAAAAATTCAACTCGGCAATACAAAAATTCAACTCGGCCGTGTCTTCTTACGACATCATTATCGAATGTTTTGAAATATTTTCAAACCAATAACACTTATTACTCTAAAGTGGAACCCGTTCATACATTGTTATATCAGCATGCAATACTGATTTAAAATGGAATGTAACTAGCGAACTCTTACCTTAAAAATCTAATGAAATACCGACCACTTCTTGAAGCGACAATAGTGCAGTAGAATTTGATTGCATGTATTCAAGAAAAACTCGGAAAATAATTCAGAAAGTAAAATTGTACCCCTAGAAAACGTTAATCTCTAAAGAACCATAAAATCCTGAATGTACTTGGCCCAAAAAAGAAAACTTTGCCAGTCGGCCAGTAGACAGAACGTCGTCTCTTTCTCTGACGCGTCACGGCGAGTTTCTAATGAATACCGCGAACGTCATTGAGTGTTCCGGATGAACAGAAAACAAGAGAAACCTCATCCCAATAAATATGACTCACAACTCGCGATAAAATTATGTACACTTTTCAATTCGTCTGCATTACTGACACGGTCCATGAATGCAACTGGGAATGTGGGGGCCTCATTTGAAGCAATGCATCCATCCGTCCTTGATCTCATGAAATTCAGCTACGATGCAATTCCACAATCGAACCAGGGATCGCATCAATAAATACAAGCGCTTTTCTCCTTGCGTTGCAGAGTCCAAACAGAAGAAGCCAACGAGTCTAAGTCCTGCAAACATTTCGTATTGTTGACGGAGGTATATGAAATCCTTCACCAATGTATTGTTGACGGAGTAAAATGAAATCCTTCACCAGTAAGCACGAGTTACCTCATTTAACCCAACTCGAATGTTTAAACTTTGTAAAGGCGAAAGTTTGAATTCACACGCGTCGACTCGTTCTTCCTGACTTTTTGCCGTACAAACAGACCACTCTCGAGCCTGTTCATACATCTCGAGCAAGTATGATCGTCTCGAAATTGTACGTTCTTTACAGGAAAGCTGTCGAGCAAGGGGTAGGAACGCTAATGCTGCACACCTGGGCGGCGGTAATGGCGGTGGCGGCGGTGGCGGGCGGTAGGGGCTGTGGCAGCTGAAGCGGCGGGGAGGGCTACGTAAGGAGGGGCTGCTGCCGCCGGCTTAGGCAGGAACCGCCGCGTAGTCGCGACAAAAAAGTTAGGCAATTAAATTTGACTGAGCGCAAGCCTCCTGCGTACTGAGAATTGCGGCAAAATCAGCGGAGGAAATGCGAGGCCGTGTGGTTATACAGTGAAAGTGGTCACATTTTGGTCTTATTTACACTTGACCTCGGTGCCTCATACTGTAAAAAAAACAGCCCTAATCTTCACTCCCAAATCGGAGCCGTAATCCCCACTCCCAAATCACTCCCAAATTAGAGCTATAACTCCCTCTCTTAAATCAGAGCCATAATCCCCACTTCCTAATCAGCACCATCATCCCCACTCCCAAATCAGCGCTATAATCCCCACTCCCAAATCAGCGCCATAATCCCCACTCCCAAATCAGCACCATAATCCCCACTCCCAAATCAGCACCATAATCCCCACTCCCAAATCAGCACCATAATCCCCACTCCCAAATCAGAGCCATAATCCCCACTCCCAAATCAGAGCCATAATCCCCACTCCCAAATCAGAGCCATAATCCCCACTCCCAAATCAGCGCCAGTGTCCACTCCCCAAAGCAGCGCCCCACCGCCCAAGGCCGCCGCCGGAGGTGCAGTAAGCCTCCGAAAGCCGCGTTTTCTTTGCAAAATTGTCGCGATTTGCGCACTGCAGAGCCTGGGTCGCGCACACGGCGCTTCCGTCCTCATGTCTTCTTCTTCCACTTGCAAAATTCTTGGAGGGATGAGTGTGAGGAGTTATTTTACGATTCTGTGTTTTAGTGCAGTGTTGCTGTAGTTTGTGCTGTGCTAAGTGTGCATCGTGCCGAGAACATGAGCCTCCTGAAGGCCTTTATTGAATATTATAGTCCCTTGCTGAGAGTTCTTTCTTCTCCGAAGAAATTCTCTCTTTACTTCTCCTTCCAAAGCGCTCTTGTGTTAGCTCTCGAAAAGGGTTTGCCTGATAGAGACGTTGAAGTGTTCTCTCTCCAAAATTACCTAGACGAGTTTCTTTAAAGATTTGTTTTTATAAATAAAGAGACGGTCTTTCTTTAGCATCTGTTCCCTCGCAGCGTGATGGAGAGCAGCTACATGACGATTTCCATTAAGCATCGGACGCAGCACCCGCTCTTAAAAATTATGAAAAAATTACGAATGTTTATTCAATTGAGAACAAGCGTCAGCGAGCCGTCTTTAAATATTTGGACGTTGTCACTCTGTGCAAATTTGAAACTCAAAGCAACTTTTGTCGGCTTAATGTCACAGAGCATGGACCGCACGATGAACTTTTTCCTTGATTTGAAATACAGCGTCCTAGATGGCGTTGTAATACAGCGTCCACGATGGCGTTGTAATACAGCGTCCTCGATGGCGTTGTAATACAGCGTCCTCGACGGCGTTGTAATACAGCGTCCTTGAATGGCGTTGTCAACTGTGTGAAATTGTGACTCACGCTTCAACTGACGGTATTCTAAAAGCAATGCGTGCTCGTGAATTTTTTCGGGAATCATCACTTATTTTAACGTAATTCTTCAGCCTTTGTAAGAAGTAAGCTAGTTGAAAGTTAGAAGTCGCAATTTTTTTTTATTGGACGAAATTTCTTCTACGATTCAATGCAAAGCATGACCATGACTTTGGAGTTAAAAAAATTGTCTACCGGGGGAGTTTTACTAACGAGACTAAAAAGAATCTTCTTCAAAAATTTTTACTAAATCTAAAAACTGAGCATTTTAGAAACTCTGAGACATACCAGATTTATTTGATATCGTTGTATCCTTAGGGGATACCTTAAGGAAGCAATTTACCGTTGTAAGCCGACAGATCTATCCCGATTCAAAGCATCCATCGAGGCAGAAACCTGGCGAATTGGACCAGAACTCACTAGCGCCTCAATGAACAGCCTCCGCACACATGGAATAACGTCTTCAAAAAGTATATAAAGTAAACTTGTACGTCCCAGGATTCTGTTGCTTCTTTTTACAAAATCCTCCTATTATTCCTGAAGTTATTATCGATTCTCTTTGGTCCGGTCATTAAAATTCACCCTTTACTACGATGATGCACTCAATTTTGGATTTTTCCAGTCTGTCGTCTGTCATACATCAAGTTTCCCTCAGTTTCCAGTCCATTGTCTTTCACTTATCCATCGTCTCAATTATCTATCGTTCAGTTCATCGTTAAAGTTTATAATCTCTCAGTTACCCGTCCTCAAGTCCATCATCTCTCAGTCTCCAGTTCAGCTCTGCGATCCACCCTCAAGTCCATCATCTCAGTCTCCAGTCCAGCTTCGCGATCCGTCCTCAAGTCCATCATCTCTCAGTCTCCAGTCCAGCGTCTGGGATACACTCAGTCTATCTTTTTTTTCTGCAGAGTAGACGCTCGTCCGAATTTTATGAAGAAAAGTTCCAAACTCAATAATGTACTTCACACTAACTTACGGACACTTTCCGCACAAGAGGCCATCGTATTTTGATATATAGAATGAAGTACACCAACTCTAAGTTTGGCAAAGGAAAAGTAGACTCACAGGACATAGGTTCACGAAGTACCGATTCCCCGGTACATTAACTCGGTTATTTCTATGACTGTCTGTACTTTTCTCTTATGTTTTGGCTCTTTACTGCAAAACACGCCATAAATTATGTACGTTTTTAGAGTAAACTCGCCATAAATTGAGTTTTTGCACGATTCAAGTCCGGCCTGAGCACATAAAATACGGTTTATTTCTTCTTGTTCCATGGCAAGCCAAGACTAATTCTCAAGTACTGATTTTCATGCAGTAGAGGAGGTACATATATACATATGATCGGCCACGCACAAATGTGCGACGCATTTTTGCGACGAAGGAAATGTTCCAGTCATTCTTGGTAAAATTACTTAAAAATAATTACATGTTGCATTCTTCACGCTTATTACAGCAATGCGTAAAACAAAAACCGAACGTCTTTTATCAAAATTATTAAATGTTCTACGACGCAGCGAATTTCTTGTATTCTGCGCTGCCGCTGGTTAAAAGTGTTCTCACATCACGTGTTTAGCAGCTGGTAGGACAGCGATAAGTCCGGCCTGGTTTTCCTTCTGTAGAAAGATGCGATTGTGTATCATAGTTACCGAAAAGCCTGCGTTCAACGGAATCTTGCTTGAAAAGAAAATTCGTGATCCAGGATCAAGGAAGTATTCCCATGCTTAAAATACCTGACAAATTTGTGTCCGTTCTCACGAAGTAGAACCTAATTAACAAAAATTGTGCTCGTATGATACCGTTGACCTGTCAATAAATTTACTCACCCTGTTCCATTAATAAGGGACATTAATTCGCTGTGGTTATCATAACACCTTGTTGGACGAACGAAGCGAGAGAATTTGACTAATATCGGTCAGGATCAAAACTCTAGAAGTAACTAGCGTTATTGACTTATTTAAATCTTAAGAAGAAAGTTTAACAATCTTCTAGGAACAGGTCATAGGTATCATTGATGCTTCAATGCGCTTTTTTTCTCTCGTACGGAAAGTTTAATTGCACATATGTACATCCTCGTTTTCACTCACTCAGGCTCGTATCCTTGCCCTTCTACGCGACACTGACTTTGAATATTTGAACTCCCTTTTTCAGTGAGGTTTTTAATGCTATTTTTCCATTAGTTGCCTCCCGTATCATCAAAAGCTCTTCTAGAAATTCACGGTTTCAGGGTTTCGAGAAAAATGCTTTGAAGGTAGCTTTTTAATGCCAATGAATCTTCAACTTGATAATTGCTTAGCGACTCTGAGATAGATTCACTCACTTTCGGTGTAAACCACCAACCTGAGAGTCAGGGATTCTTCAGCGAAGAGCTTTTCTCTGCTGAATTAATAGACGAACTCATATCGTTACGTAAGGCGCCATAATTTTCCGCAACTCGTGTCCGTTTGAAAGAAATGTTTCTATGAGCCCGGTGCCGCTTCTCGCCACATTCATCGGTGTTTCACGTGCATGTGTAGAAGCCGCCGACGCCTTAGAAGCAGAGCGCCAACTTGGGTTTAAGCGATGCAGCCCTTCGTCAGTGCCGCTGATACGAGGACTGCCATCCACCGTCGCTCACCGAAAGCTGTTCGCTTTTGTGATGCAGATGATGCCGATGCTTTTTAGAGACCGTGATACCATCCGAATCGTTGATCCTTGAGGATCAAACGCTGATCTTAGGAGTTTCAGGAACTGATCTTCTGGAGGAAGAAATTCGAGGGCGACAAAGTGGTCTCTCAGGACCGATGGACCCAAGCGTGAGGGTTGTCGTTTGAAGGCTGCACAGTGACCGCACACTGCGTTCAACCTCATAAAACTGTCCCGAATAAATGGCTTTTGTATTGATCCTTGAGCTTTGTTATTTATTCATCTTGGAAGTTAAGGCAAGCGCTGGAACTCGCCCAAACATGACGTCCGCTGCTAGCGAAAAATGTACCGTGTCAGAGCTACGGCGCTTCGTGAAGTCATCTGTCTCTCCAAACAGTCAAATGTCTTCCGGATCCATCTTCGTTACTTCGACCTGGTCCCGTCCTTCATCGGAATGATCCTTTTATGCTGCATGATTAACTTTAAGGACTGATGTGAAATGACGCCAAATAATTCATCATGACATGCCTGTAATCAGCGCTCCAGCGGCGATGATTTATTCGAACAACCCGAACTAAAAAGCGCAGAAAAACGAGCCAACGTTTCCGTAATGGTTTCATTTTACGCACGTCATTTTTCAGTGAATTTTATGCTAAATTTATCCAGCTTTAAATAGCACATCGTCGTGATTCACGTCGTGAAATGAAGCAGCCTTCAAATGCTCTAACTCAGACGATGGGACATATTCAGAAGGTCCTCAGATGAAGCACTATCTTGTGGCTAGGCGCACGTGAAACACTCTCTTTCAGTCTCAAAAAAGATTACGTTTTGCGACGTAAAATCGTTGTGGCATTTTTCACTTTTAGAAATGCGTGCAATGAACCCGTGACTTCGGCGAGCTAGAAACCATTCAGCGTGTTGTGCAACGGACGTACAAACTTCCGATTTATTCCACGGGAACATCGCCTCACTGTTGATGAAAAAAATCTCACGATGTTTAAAATTGAGAAACACTAAACTGGGAGAGCCAAAATTGAGAAATCCAAAATTGGGAAATCTAAAATTGAGAAATCCAAAATTGGGAAACCTAACTTTGGGAAATCCAAAATTGGGAAACCCAAAATTAGGAAACCCAAAATTGGGAAATCCAAAATTGGGAAAGTTAAAAACGGGAAATCCAAAATTGGGAAATCCAGAATACGATGTGGAAATTCACGCAGCGAGACGCACGTTTCTTCTTGGCTGACTGATGTGTTGAAGGGAATTGAAACACTAGCCCAGTTTACGAAATCTTCGGCGGCATTCGACTTGAAATGAACAAGAAATTCTACAGTCTTCGATACCTGAAAACCTTTCGTGCTGAAATTTTTCGACTATTCGAGCGCTTTACGGAAGAAAATGCAATTTATGCTGAAAAAATAGAAGAGATAATATAATAAAATCAGTTACTTTTTTTCTGTGTAAGAATATTTTGCTACATAGTTTTGGGAGCTGATACATTGGCATTAGAATTCACACATATAACACATTATAGCAAAAGTCTTAAAGGAAGCCAATTACTTTCAGATCTTACTCGAACGTTACACTTGTTTATTCTGCGTAATTCTCGAATACTCAGTGTAATACTCTATCAACCAGTTTAATACTTTATTTAACGGTGTAAATTCTAATATTACTCAGTGCAATACTTTAACATTCCTCAGTTTAATACTTTAACATAATTCAGTGTAATGCACTTACATTCCTCGTTGTAATGCTCTGACAATGCTCGATGTAATGCCCTGACATTCCTGATGTAATGCTCTGACGTTCCTCGATGTAATGCTCTGACATTCCTCGATGTAATGCTCTGACATTCCTGGTGTAATGCTCTGACATTCCTGGTGTAATGCTCTGACATTCCTCGATGTAATGCTCTGACATTCCTGATGTAATGCTCTGACATTCCTCGATGTAATGCTCTGACATTGCTCTAACAACACTCCAACATGTTCGGGGTGACAAAGAACGTCGGTACTCTGGCAATACAAACATCATTCAATAAAAGAACGGGTAAAAAGGAATAATTGATTCCTTTTGTCAACATTTGCTTTTGAAAGTACTGCAATGCAGTATTCGGCATTTGGAACATATTTATTAGGCTTTACATAGATTACTTTGACTGTCCAAGCTCGATTCTAACCTGAATTTTCTGTAAATGCGCAAATTCTGGATTATTAGCATTCGTCAAGTAAAAGACAAAATAGAGTGCAACATGTTTTATGACTGCGCTGACGTCAAGATAATTGTACCTCCAGATACGTTTCGAGTTCCTGTTACAAAGTGTAAGTAAGTTAGTGGAGAGTGCTAGACACTTAGTCTTCACCAGTTGTGGTTAGGTTGGATCCGTTGGCGGAATTGAAGTCAAGTGCTCTCTGCAGAGTTTTTGTTTCCTTTGAAGCCAGGGTATGTCATAAAAACGATTGTAATCTATATTATATAATACGCCAATTGTACACACATATTTTATTGCGCGAAAGGCAATAATTTTTAATAGGGTACCTTTCTTATTGCCCACCCTGTACATATTTTCGTACTGAAAGAATTAGGTAATAGAGAATTTATGGTTCAGAAATTTATGAGACTGTGTCAGAGCACACAGTCCGTGTCAGGAATACAGAGAGATATACATATTATTTTATCATACATTAGATTTACCGTCATTTTTGACGGCACGAGGACGCCAGTAACATTAAAATCGTCGTAAGCTCCCATTCCTTGAATTTTTATTGTTATCCCACCATCATGGTCCCTTCAAAATATATTTTACGCTAGTATTCTGAGAAATTGTCCAAAATCCATCGGTATTGCTTCCTTAACACTTTAAGTGCGGTTCTCCACACAGGTAAATTTCATGTNGTGACCACATGTGGGACACGTCGCGCTTAAAGTGTTAAGTACGAATGGACTTCGCAGAATACTTCAGAACGATGGGACAGGAAGCTAAGACTCCCAAAGAAAGAACCCGTTGTGAGTATAACAAATCCCAATTAATCTCGTGTAGACAAACCCCTCAGATGAATTTACTGCGGGCGGTGTGGGTTCCATTGCCATAGAATTACATTAGAAATCCCGTAATTTGTTTGCGCGTGGGCGAGAGCGGAAGATTTGTTTGTTTTGAGAGGGTCTGGTTCTCTGCCGACAAATCCATTAATGCTTACAAATCCTTGAGCTGGCCAAGATCACTGGAGCGACGGCACCAATTTGCATAACTCCTCGCGCTAAACAAGAAAAATGAGAGCCTCGTCTAGCTCGAAGAAAAGTGTCCGAATCCATTGAAAGTTCACCGACTCCGTCCAAAGATTTGAAGGGTTTCCGAGAAGTTGGTTTTCGGTCTTGGAAAAGACTCTGCTCTCAATATTTTCGGCTATCGTTTGAGGGAATTTATTGAGCAGCGATTGGCAGTAGTTTATTGTGTAGCCTGTATACTGAGTGAAATACGGCAATGGCTTCAACGACCACGGCTTCGAAGAGCTTGAAAAGCCCATTGAAGTTCAGCAAGGGATTACAACGGTCAGCTCTGCTCCCTTGCCAAAAAGTACAGCCTGAATTTTCTCTATTTAAAGAACAGAAATCGGCATTGGCACATTGCAAGCGAGCCATTACATTCTCTAATGTTTTTGAATTCATCCCGCAGAACGTGAGATTCAAAACTGATTTTATTACAATCACGGGCGAGGCTCGTGATCAATTTGAACGGTTTCAATTATTGACCGAATAAACTTTACCAGATGACATCAAACTTTGAAATGACGTCATCTGGAAGTTTTAAATGACGTGCGCCAAAATTCATCAGTGATTGTTCCGACGCACTGGATGATTGAAAACTGATTGTTGTTAGTTTTCATTCAGCCATGGAAGCACGTGTTCATGTTTTGCAATCGGAAGATCCTTGTTAAAACTACCAAGCTTTATTCTGAAGCTCTCATAATCTACCAGATGCTCGTCTGATGGATAATTAAAGCATTCAGGACTGGAAGGATAACGGCTCATGTTCGCTGCTATTCTTTCCTCATCAGGTCAGCTTTCGGAACTAAATTGGTCAGTTAACTGTGCGCCTGTATAAAATTTGAACAGTTTCAGATAAGTTATTTTCAGATGCAAGGACGACTTTGCAGCACTACTTTAGTTACAAGCACGACTACGACTTTGCAGCACTACTTCAGTTACAAGCACGACTGTGCAACATAACTTCAGTTACATGCACGACTGTGCAGCATAACTTCAGTTACATGCACGACTGTGCAGCATAGCTTCAGTTACACGCACGACTGTGCAGCACTACTTCAGTTACAAGGATGACTGTGCAGCATAACTTCAGTTACATGCACGACTGCAACACGACAGTGGCGTGTGCACGAGCAGCACTCGCAAGGAGTACGAGAGCTCCCCCCCGCGCATTCGGGGCGCTCGAACAACACATGCTCGACAGGACGAAGGTCTCTTCAATTCAATTTTTGTCTCATACTCTTGTCAGAAAAATTGTCTCAACATTTATAAAATACTACAGATTTTTTACAAAAAAACACAATGTTTTATTACTTTAGGAGCTTAGTCTATTTACAACTAAAGTGATTCTTTCGGCGAAACTATAACGGGTAATTTATGTATAATTAATTCACAGTTACCGGAATGCCACCAAGAGTTTCTTGGGGGCTTGGAATTTTACTAAAAGTTAGAGGGAATTTGTTCCAAGAGACCTTGTTCACATCGGACGAACGTTTGTCTACATTTCTAATTCAAGTTGATCAGGGCAAACAACATTGACATTAAGAAACTTAGTAACTTCACAGCAGGTAACTTTGGGCACTTGGTACTTCTAGTTATTTTCTAGCTATCTAACGTCGTTTTCATATTACACGTATTTTCTCTGGAAAGTGCATCAACGTACCTCCATTGGCTGTGAAACAAACAAAATCTGTGGGACAAAATTGCTTCTTGTTAGCGGGCGTTTTTGTCAAAATAACAAATTCAAAATGCAAAATTTTCGATACTGAGTGAGTCAAGTTCGGTACATGAAGCCGAAAAGTGTTAATATGTTCAGATTAGCTCAGTCTTTTACCTGCATAATCAAGTTCAGAAAGCTACTACTGTACAGTGGAGAACTTGAAGAAGAACTCAAAACTGGAATAACGTAGCGCCTAAAATATCTTAATTCTCAGTAATTCGTCCTTAATTGTAGTGCAAATAACGCCTCCAGCAGGCTACAAAAGATAATTCTAGTTGACTTACGATAAATTACAAGTAAAAAGCTATAAACGTTTTTAAAAAAGTCAAAATAAATTCTGAAAAAAGTCAAGCATTTTTTTTCACGTTACTCCGTGCAGAGCGTTAGGCTGACGAACCGCTGATAATTATAGAAGTGCTAATATAACTAAGCACGAGAGCAGAGCATTGAGAGAATTCACTATGACAACAGAGCAGACATAGAGAACATAACGTAAACCCTCGCTTGAGTGCTTTCATGAGCTGGAGGAGGGAGTACACATACGTATGAGCATGAGCTTGAGTAAGTGGGGCTTTCAATCGAGCACGCATTGCAGGAGGGTGATTGGGACAGACTTAGAGGAAGGGGGAGAGGGGATTCGAAGAAGTCCCCTAAGACCCCCAGCTTAGGATTCACCCCATAAATCAATAATACGACTCCAGCAGCCTATTGAGATAAGCGTCGCGATAAGCAACCTCTGATCGGCGTCAGCAGGTTATAGACTGGCCTGGCTCGACTATCTCGACTCATAATAGACTCCCCAGCATCCCCATCATCGGCCACGCTCACCCTCCTCGCCTCACGTCTACTGCATTAGCTGCCTGCATCCGCTGCACTGTTTTACTGTATTCATGGCAGTCTCTCCCCTGATGGAAGTGATGGGTCCATTAAACCTTACCCTCTTCACTGTTGTTTTGCATCCTCACTGCTGTTCTCTGCATCCGCACAGAAGCCTCTTTGCATCCGTAGCTTCTCCGCATCCACATCCTTCCAAATCCGTGCCATCGTTCGAGACCAGCTTCGTAGGCTGTAAAGGCGGTTACCGTTATCTGGACGGCGGTTTACGAGCTTGAACAGCGTTACATGTGCGCCGCTGACATCGATTCAATTGCCTGGGATACAGCAACGTTCATCCTTTCTATTCTCTTCAAAGGCTGGCGCGGTGATGCAAGGTTGTTTCGAGGCTCCTAACGTAAGCATCAGCTTTGCTTGCTTGGGTGGAGCGAAAGCCATCATTTCTATTTCTTTCGGGATGAACAAGGGATGTTGCGGCTCTGTGGTTGTTCTACGCGCCCGGCTGCTGATAAAGTACAGGCAGGGCCATAAAGAATGGTTCTACTACTTCCAATGCGTTGAACGATATCTCTTATCGAAGATCTAAAATGATTGGATAAGAGGTATGCCATCTTTTGGTGCTTCTGATAACTCAGAGTTACTTCTAACGATATGAGAAGAATTTTTATGGTCGTAGGAAAGAGTGACACACTTCTTTTTGAAAATTACGTCGAGCTATACAATGTGATGAAGATCTAGGGCACTCAACCTATTCAAATAAAAGTAAAAATTGATTCCACTTGAAATGTGATGACGATGGAGTTCGTGTAAAAAGTGACTTAAATACAGAGTACGTAATTTTTATTAAGTCATTTTGAGTATATTGTCATATTCAACATTAGCAAATGAATTGATTATATCAATACTAGCTGTGCAAAGCCACGTTTTACTGTGGCTTAGGGGTGTTTGTCAAAAAGCATGTATAAAAATAATTTTCTGAAGCCTATATGCAAAAACATGCGCCTACGAATATAGTTTTGTGTCTAAGCTCCAAAACAATCAGTGAAAAACTTTTAAAAATTCAAGATTTTGACCAAACGAGCATTTACATATATATATATATGTGTATATATATAGATATATATATATGTGTATATATATAGATATCACTGATGTTCACGTTATGATTATTTGAGAGAATGATGAACAAGTTTAAGCACTCGTTCTAATCAATGATTGCTTCTTGCCTAGCTTATGTTCTTGGTTCGATCGGTAATATTTAGAACAGTGCGCGAAGTTGAAGTTAATGCGTGAATTATTCTTAAAAATATATGACAGTACGTAGGAAATAAACAAATAAACACCAATGAATTGTTCACCGGCATAGAAGTAGAAATGAAGTTGAGACTATTAATAAAACGAATTAAAAAATCACAAGAAAATGTATTTAAATGTCATAAATGTCGTAAAAAAATTCATTAACCCTTCAGGAGCACGATGACGGCTGTAGTTTACATGTCGAATTGAAGCTATGACAAATATGATTGATGTAAAATGAGCCCAGACAAGCTCGCGCCTGTTGCTCACGCTACAGTCCCCCATATGTAAATCAGCTTAAAAATATCATTAGGATTAGATATGCTTAGCCTTTGGGGTAAAAATACACGGGTAAGTAGAAAGGAAACACTAGCAGACTCTCAGTGTTAGAAAGGAGGAAGATAGAGAAAAAAACGTTCAGTACATTTTTTGAGAAAAATTCCAAAAGCTATCTTCCTCATTTAGGAAAATTTATTTTTTCTTGCATGAAACACTTCTATCCAATTTTATCTGCTAAAGCTTAACTATCCTATAATACGAATAAAAGTTTGGAAAACAGGATTAAATGGTCTTTCAGTTCATTTTTTTAAACAAAACTCAATGATAATACGGAATATTCCGGTGTGATGGATCGCGAAGTAATTATGAAATATTATATAATTCAATATAGTGTTTACTATTATGACACAAGGAGAAAATAAATACATTACCATAGTATACATAATAAACAGTATTTACTAAACGCTTTATGAATGATTAAACTGAGGTAGCTCTTAGTGTTTACTATTATGACACAGTGAGAAAATAATTACATTACCATAGTATACATAATACACGGTATTTACTAAATGCTTCGTGAATGATTAAATTGTGGTGGCTCTTTTTTGTCGACACTTCGTATTACAATCATCACAGCCAGGTTGTCCGTACACAGACGACACGAACGAAGCTTTTGAGCAGACTGAAAAGCCTAATTTAAATGTGACGAGGCATGGCGCAAACTCAGCAATAAATGTGCTAATCTTGGTCCTCAAAATTCTAGGAAAATTCATCTACGAAACCCGAGAGCTTCTCATGCAAGAAGCAACGTTAGTTTACTTATCTCTTTGTGGTTCACATTAGTTTATCCTCATGTTTATATATTGCGGTTAATGAAACTGTGTGCGTTGAGGAAGAAAAACAGCGTATTTCTTCAGCTGTGTGGACCGACTTTCGAGCCAAGAAATTCTGAGCTAATTACACGGAAGTTTGCGCCTGGCTTGGAGCTCAAAACATTTCTGCGTTTGTGATGATAAACTTGTTTTGAAGCTGCGTCGTGCTAAAAGCGGTGACTTGCAAAACATGACAACCTCACCCATTTCAGGGGCTGCACTTGAGTTCAAAAGAAAAGTTCTCGATATCGACCACTAGAAGCGGAGACCAGTAACGTCTGACGACTTTTAGGTCACGGATTTTGGCGAGATTTGGAACGCACCACCCGTTGCCGAAACTTGTTCATAACCGCCCTCTGAAAGCCACAGTTTTTACTAGGACTGAGGCACTGCGTTGACGAGACAGAATTTTTCAAGGGTTTTTCAGATGGGACTGTAATTAGTGGCATTTGAGACCGCTCTTGCGGGGAGCTGCTGTTTGTTATTACGACAGTGAAACTTCAGGACATGGCCGGATATTGGTGATCTAGGCGTAACTATGTAGGTCGTAAGTCTGGCTTAAACATTTAGAGGACGTGATTTACCATCTGAATAATTTCTCTTGGTACAGGAGAGGGTAGGCCACGAAAACTCTAACTCATTCGAATTTTGTTATAATAGTAATAGTTGTTAGTCCAACATTAAAAATGTTTATACAAATTTACGACGAATGACATGAATGTGCTTGCTATTCAGAACTCATAAATGATGCTGAAGAACATGAAATTCCGTAACCGAAGTGTAATTTACTAATCTTAAATTGACCATCAGTATTCGCTAATGCTTTGGCTTTTGCATTTTCATCCCTTCTTATCATTCATTTCACAATGTCCATGCAACAGACTAAAACTATCCCGCTCCTTCCACACTTTTAATGAAGAAAATCAAAATCAGATCTTACTTTGGAGATGTTTTTACGAGTGCATGTTTTGGCATCGCGCACACGAGCACTAATTTTCACGCCTATTCCACGTACGAAATGTTGCAGCTTTATTCCCTTCAGGGCACACTAACGGAGCCGTACGGACCTCCGAGCGATAGCCTGTCAGTAATCTGTTCATAATCGTCTCATTTATAACTAACTATTATTCCAGGTAAATTTTAATTTAAAAATACTTATGGCAACTTACAAATTCAATTTGAGTTTACAAACGGGCTCTTGCGTGATGTTTTACGCACGAGAACTCACTATTTTAGGATAATTCGATATTTTTCTTCAGACCTCGTGCTGTCAACATCCGAGGTCACAAACTCAGTAATTTGTTTGCTTGGCATTAAATTTTCAATCGGTGAACTAGAGATAAGAATTTTTTTACGAATTGTTAACATTTGTAAATTTTATTCTCTCCATGTGCTTACAAGCTTCATTATTTTTGCGGTTGTTTCTTATATTATTACACCATCATCGGTAAAATTTTGGTTACTCTGTACAAGGAAGGCAAATTTTGAATGATCTTTATTGCCAATGTTTTTTCGACTACGTTTCATCTCCATCGAGAAACGCTTTTGAAGTCGCTTTCATGTCATGACTCGAGCGAAGATATGTTGAGGGTCTTCATTATAAAACCAAGTACATAAATTCAAAACGCCAGCAATGCCCTGTCGTTTTGGAACAATTACGGCACAACATTTTCTCTCCGACTGTTCCTTGAAGCGGCTCAAAATTTATGGCCTGGCTTGTCATATTATAAGAATTTAAAGGCGCTTGAGCTCGTGAATATTAGATAAACACTTGACCCGTACTCCACACTTCTGCAGGTAGTTAAGAAAATTTAGGACACCGTGCGTCGTGTCACGGAAATTTATTCTCAGCAAAATTTTCTCGCGGAGTTTTCTCACAAGTTCTGGGAGGAAAGACTGGCAGGCAGCAGTGAGAAGCATTACATATTCTACCTTATTTTGAGCTCACCCCATAGCCGAAAATATTCGAGGTTTTTGAATAAGTCTTGTGACCTGCCTCCCAAGAGAGGTGTTTTCACAGAAACTTGAGCAAACTCCATCAAGCTGGGAAAACAATGCCTTGTCCCCTGCCGTCGAGGCCTGAAAATGCCGAGAAGTGGCTACTTGCAGAGCGAGCAGCTTTGCCTACAAAGATCATCGAGCCTACTTACTCTACGGGAACAGAGATGAATGTTTCGCTGCCCGAGTATTTCGTCTACTCGAGCGATGTGGGCTTCTTTAACGCGGAAATTTCTGCCGAGGAAAATCGTGTATGAAGGTCCTATGTGAATGGCTGGGTCTTATGAGCCCACGCTTCCCATTGAGCATATGAATTGGGGCCGTGTTACCAAAATAACAGACAATGACAAATGAAGGAGCCATCTTAAGTTTTGTACTGTATACATGATATTAAAACTACTGCGCATGAAAGTGATAGAAAACAACGCGTGGGCACTTTCTGAAATCCACATAGATTTAATTCTGGTGTTCATATATAGTGCAACTGCAATCGTGCATTGCAAGCGTTTACAAATGAACATCTGTCTAAGAGTCTGTTATGAATAATCTAATCACTGTCGGTAAGTATTCTATGAATATTCATATTCTAAGGCCACGCTAAATCGCAGGGCGTCCTGCTTCACAGTAACTTGCAGCTGCGCAGCTATAGGCTGTTTTGCTCAGCGTGCTACTGCACAGTAAATCTGAAGTTGAGCAGCGGCAGCAGTGCTACTGAGCAAGCGTCGTCGTAATTATCCTGTGCATCAGCTGGCAGCGGCAGGTTGGTATTAACGCTACGGCATGCACAAAGTCTTCTCAAGACTGCTACTAAGTCTCAGTAAGAAGCCCTTTTGGGACTTGCCTGGTGATGCACAGCACGACGAAGTGACATGAAATCTTGACGCGAATGCCTGAAGTTACGTTTGTACTGCGCGTGGGGGATTTACACATCCGCCTTTGGATCCTTATTACCTCAAATAAGGAAACACGATTTCCGTGATTAGCTCAGTGAAGTGGAAAGCTTGAGACAGAAATGAAAACAATTTAGTGAAAATTTCATTTTACGAAACAATTAAATTCGTCATTTTTGGAAACACCTCTGCCCAGTTCCGCTGAATTAAATTTGTGTCTCGTCTTAACAGTAGCCATAAATTAAGTAATTCATGTGCTTTCACCAGCCGTGAACCCAGTGGTTATGTAACTTTCTCTTTCAAGGAAGGTTTGTTTACTCCACAATTAAAGAATTTAACTTCGCTTAGCAGCGTTTCATGAAATAATGGGAATTTGCGCAGTGAAATTGGAACTGATGCGTATCGCTATGCATCAATTTCAAATTTTAGTAATGAACAGAATTACCTTACGTGAGTACATGATTTAGATATCATATGTAAAACGATCTAGTCGCAACCTAACCCAAATATTCATTCGAAGCGGAATTTTAACAGTGTTTGCATTCATAGCATGGAAACCCCGCCGGAAAATATACCGACATATATGCATAGCCTCGATTTAATCTGGACTCGTTATAGATGTGCTTGTTTGCGAATTTAATCTTTGCGTATTAAGGTAGTTAGGTTTTCTAGAGTTAAGGGCATTAGGGGCTTGAAAGCGAGGAAGCTAGGTGGATTCAACCTGAGGGAAAATTTTTGTTTTTATTTTCTTATTTATGAAAAAAATTTAACATTCCCGAGCCAGGTACAAAGACCTTTCGGTACTCATTACACAGTCTCATCGAAGTTGAAGGTGCATTAGTAGATAAAAAAGTGACGATTTCGAAAAAATAAATCTTCGGTCTTGATAGCCATCCAAGTTTGAACCTCGCTTAGAATGAAATGAAAAATGTCTTTTTGAAATAAATCGAGGGAGGAAGCCAATTAAAACTGTGATGAAATAAAATATTTGTTCAATTATTTAGAATACGAAGCATGGCAGTTTGTTAAAAACCCTGCCAAAACTCGGGACAGCGCAAATATTTATCGAAACCTCTTAATATGGCTTTATAACTCCTTTAACAATTCATAGAATGATATATTCTAATTAAAAATATTTGAATATCAACGAAACTAACTAATTTCAGAACTCATCAAGTTTCTGAAAGATCAAATCTTGGAGAATAGTGAAGCCCGGAATTAAATAGTTAATTCTAGCTACCGTGCCTAATTTAAAGAATTATATTTGCAATGAAGTTCAAATTACTAACTTCCATCGAGCAATAAAGTTTTTGAATTTCAACCGACACGTTTTTAATCGAACGAAAGTTTTGTACTTTAACTTTCTCCTATAGTAAGGCATGCAGTTATTGAAATGTATACAACACACCATGAACTGTATACAACACACCATGAACTGTGTACAACACACCATGAATTGTGTACAGCACAACTTGAACTGTGTACAACACACCATGAACTGTGTACAACACACCATGAACTGTGTACAACACTATGTACAACACCGGAATCAAATTAGCGTCTTCAGGAAAACGGTATAAAAAACAACTTCAGGAAAATCCCTTGTCCAAGAAACTTCAAATTGAATAAAATAAGGACAATATTTTTTGGCAAATATTCATGTACTGTATTTTACGATTCACAGTTGTTTTAACAAAACGATGGTTTATTTTTCCTAAATTTGCAATCCTAGTTTCCCAATAACGCGGGCATGTTGGCTAGAGTTTTGAAAAAAATTGAAAGGAACCAGAAAAGTGAACCTCCAGTTGTAAAGCGGTCTTGAAATAAACACTTAACGACTGTGACAAAGTAATGTCGGTTAAATAATTAACATTGTATAATGATTTAAAACTGATATTAGTGTTAAATTTAATACGAGCGTTGAATTAAATTAATATTAAGCATGAAAAATAAGGGTTCCGAGTCCGTAGCCAGACGTCACTTGGAATAGAAACAACCGCAAGGCCGGAGAAAAATAACCTTAGAGCTTCATCGTAGCAACGCGCGAGCAGTCGGCTGCTTATCGGCCGCAAACTGCCACAAGCGCTCTGTAATGGGCCAATTAGGACTCCACTTAGCGTCTAACAAACAATAAGATTAACCCCCGAACCGTTTATTCAACACATTGCCTCTGTTTAGGATTGGACGACCGACATCTTTGGTTTAGTCGTTTCGAAATTAATCCGAGACCAAGTTTCGTTTGTCCGATACCAATTTCAGCGGTGTGTTGAGACCTCAACTAAAGTAGGAGCGAAAATTTTCAAACTTTAGAGTTACACCGGATGAGTCAATAACTCACGATGCCACGCACAACCGTTCAAGGGATATTAGTTCGAGAACGTGGCTCAATACGCATGTGCTACTCGCTCGCGCTGCCAAAGAAGATTTGACGAAAATACGTAGTTTTGGTTTCCGAAAAAACATGGTTTCCGAAAGCATGATTTCGGAAAAAACATGGTTTCCATAAAAACATGGTTTCCGAAAACATGAATTCGAAAATTCATGGTTTCCAAAGAAACATGGTCTGAGAAAAAACATGGTTTCCAAAAAAAAAGGTTTATGAAAATAACAAGGTTTTTGAAATAAACATGGTCTAGGTTTGACCTGATACTCTTCAAAGTTTCTCGCGAAGACCCGGCCAAGGCCTGGTTATATTGTCTCAGTTTCCTGTATGGAAATTGAAGGAAAGAATTCTAAAGAATTCTACGGGGTCTCTCACTTTCCTCGCAAAGTTAGTTTCTACTTTATATTTATGCTATCAGTTGTGTTTGCACCTACTTTGGAAACAAACTGCACACGTATCTGAGTGCGAAGTGCTTACACGTCAGTCTAGGAAGAACATAGTACTTTTCAAATATTTTTTAGTCAGTAAATGTGAATCGTTTTGCTGTACTCGAAGGTTTCGAGAAATTTTATTTATGATTTTAACATTTTTATGGAACTGAGTTTTTGGAATTTGGTGAGCGAACCAAGAACCGGAAGAGCTCACGCTGATGAATATTTTTAGATCGTACATTTCAAGAAAAGTTGTTGGCGCCTTTTTAATGAAACGAGGATTTCTAGAATTTTTGATACGGAGTAAAAATATATAAGAAATGTAAAGGGAAATAATTATCGCTGTAGCTCACCGCTTGCAATCGTGTTTAGAGAATTGGAGACTTAAAATTGGTTGCATCATTACGATTCATTGTTATTGCCGATAACTTCCAGTTCCATTCGGCTAATTCAATCACTGTAGTTTTTATTTCTATATTTAATTCATAGGCAATATTCACAGACAAGTACACCTAATAACTAATATTTTGACTACCAATTTGATTTCAGACATTTCTAGCTCAATTTCATGTCAAAATTGAATCGCGGACAATCTTACTCTCGGTTTAAACTTGAACCAGAACGAAAATGCTACCCCACCTCGCTCCAATCTTCCTACTCCACTTCTATATTTTTTCAGGCTACCGTAAAAAACGCGAAAGGCCCCCGCTGTTTTCAATTGGCCCAAATGTTTGCCTCAAGCCCTCGTGCACCAATATTTATCTACCCTCAACCGCTGTTCCTTGAACTGTTAGCTTTCGAGATAACAGATCACGCACGTCATACGCTCTCCGGCTAGCTCGCTTTGTGGAGTCGAGATGGATCTCACGGCGGAGTGGTATGCAAAGAAATAATCTTAAACAAACGAAAAATATTGTCGTTTATTCAAAAAAAGGTTACACACGTGACATGTTAACGATAGGGTTTGTAATTACAAAGAATGCAACGGCACACACATTCTTTGTGTGCACCACAATACAATCTTTGCACAAAGCGCTAATTAGCTCGCTGATGCTTTCATTTCATGATTAATTATAAATAATATTGCCGAGTTAATTTGAAATTTTGGAGAATTAAAATATTTTATTCAATATTTATCAGAGAAATTGTAACGAATGGTCAATAAGGTTAACTTTAATTTTACATTTTTTTACGTATTTTCGAGAGGAACTTTCCCATGAATAGCGCCCATAAATGAAGTGTTTTCTCAACTGCAGTATCGAGAAGCTTGCACAGTTTTGACGGCAGGTCCCTCCAAGGGGCCAGCAATAAAAAAGCATTGTTGGAAAGTGTTGAAAAAGAATGGACTTGTATGATTTGATAGCGGTCAATATCAAGACCGTAAATTTCAGCTCTAAATTAGGATCCGCTCTAATGACTCTAAATCTGAACCAAACTAGACTGAAGCAACGCTTCCCAAGCCGAGTTTTTCCTTGTTTGTTTTCAGTTCTAAAAATAAAATAAAAATTTCTTTTGCATTTTAGGATGACGAGACAAGAACACAGTATTGGAATTTCTAAAAACGCTCTTCGTTGAACGTTTTGTTTTCATGATGATCGTGTATGGAGAGAAAATAAGTTATTTTTATCTATCTTACATGAAAGTTCAGGTATGTAATTGCAAAAATTTAGCTTTATAGCACAACACGCCCATCATTTTGAACTACTCACAAAAGCGATCATATCATAGTACCTAGAGTATATATTTGGAAGGCCTCTTCGCAAGTGTGGGAAAAATAACACGCACCTACGTACACTATTTGATTATCCAACAAACGTGGTCGGACGTTAGAGGAAGCGTCGCAGACATATCGCATTCATATTATACGCATATTTCACGCGCTCAGCCTACATTCCTAAACTCTAAAAGTAATATCATCACAGTACGGAAAACATTCATAGGATGAGGCGGAAGACGGCAACTCTGCTTTCAATTTGAGGGCAAAGCGGTTTTTGATTGGCCGTCGCAAGCTTCCCACTTGACGAGCTCTGTTTGCCACTCTTCATTTCGGCGGAAACGTTCGGACGCGTGCGACAGCGCTACCTACATTTTCTACCGCGAGTGTCTGTTGTCATATACTCGCGGGCCATTCTGGGAAGAAGGGGTTTCACTTAATAGATTTTTGAATAGCCGTCTAACGAAAGGAAACTCCGCAAACTAACGAAAATATTAACGGGGAATAAGTTCTCAAAAAGAATCTTGCGCTAGAACGTCTTGTGAAATTGTTTATTGTCACGGAAAAGAGACCAATTGCTATCACAGTGAGAACCTGCCCAGGATCATCGACACTTGTTTAATTAACTGCACTGCACAAAGAAGGCTTGTGTACTCAAGGGCCTCAGAATATTCATACTCAAATTCGTTCTGCATTAAAAATTTGGGAGTTTTTCATCATCTGAACTTGGTTTTATAGAACGACACTGGAAGATTTTTGCCCCTCTGTGGAGAATTTGCCTCCCGATATCCCCTCTAGCCCAACAAAAATTAGTGTTTTTTATGCCATTCAGAAAATTCGCCTAATTTTATTTGAAACCTATACGACCCCAGAACGTTTATCTTTACTGGAACTCTAATCAAATTTTTCTACCCAGGATTTTTTGGGAAGGTATTGCAATCGAAAACATTTTATTAAAAGCTAATATTTATTCCTAGTTGTTAACCCTACTTCGAACAGCTCAATGAATGTGTAATTAACAAGTGTGTATCTGTGGAGGGTCTTGAGATTTTCACCTTTAGCGAACCAACACAATCTGCTAATTGAAGTCTACAGATACTCAGAAACTTGACATGATGTGACCGTGTTTGAGTTAAGTCTTCTGGAAGTTAGATCTTCTGAAGAAGTGGTGCTTCCATCTATGCTCAAATAGAAATGCAGGACATGAAAGAGAAATTAGTTTTTTAAATTAGGTAGCAACTCTCAAAGGAATTAATGGAATGGACATTCTTCTCTCACAAGTTTACTATGGTACATAGGTATTCGCCGTGATTTTGTTAGTATATTTATCTTGCCCGTTAGACACCTCACGCTCTTTAATTTGTCAGTGTTTCATGCCACAGAATTTCACCGAAAAAAACACAGTTCCCATCCTCCTTCAGAAGCTTCAGTCGCAGCGTTTTATTCAGATAAGCTGAAGCTGAAGCAGTCATCACAAACGCCGCGTGTCCAAATGGGTGCACCTCTGCGGCCTCGGCGCCCCGTTACCCTCACAGCCTCGGCACCCCGTTACCCTCACAGCCTCGGCGCCCTGTTACCCTCACAGCCTCGGCACCCCGTTACCCTCACAGCCCCGGCACCCTGTTACCCTCACAGCCTCGGCACCCCGTTACCCTCACAGCCTCG
>VOMN01122232.1:0-15654 GCA_014899125.1 Orchestia grillus
AATCGGTGCTTCAATAATAAATTCAACGAAATATCCATCAAACGAGGAAGCACACAACAATATGGAGTACAACAGAGCGTTGAAGTGTCGGCTGCATGTGAGAAATGGAGTACAACAGAGCGATGGAGTGTCTCCTACATTTGAGAAAAGCTAGTCAGTGGTCCGGGAAGTCGTTTCCAGAGCCCATATACTTATCTGGGTTCTGGCAGTCCGATTGAAATTGCAGGAAATGCTTAGGTTTATTAAATTAGTATAATCTGTTTCTGTCGCACGATTATGTGTTTGCATGTTCACACTGCACGTAGGTGATGCTACAGAGGACGCCGCATTTGATATTTCGAGGAACGTATGAAAGTATGTTATCTCAGTGCAGGTGGACGTGTGGATGACTTTCTGTTTCCTATCTAAAAAATTGATATAACTTATCAGAAATATCATGCTTACAGGAATATTTTACTCGTATTTGCTTTTAAAATTGGGCTACATATATGCTAAATGGTCATATATTTTCAGTTGAAGATTTCCAAGCCTGAACTAGCAAAGCTGATGTTACATTTAACCAACGAACTTCCATAATGACCATTGGGATATTGGCAAGGAAAACACAGCCCCACCTTCACACACCTGAGCCTGCACCAGGAAGTCCGGGGGCAAAGACCTCCCGTTTACCCTGGCCATCTGCAGCAGCACCTTCTGCGCCTCCTGTGTGCGGCCCCGGGCGGCGAGCCATCGTGGGGACTCAGGGAAAGTGCTGGGGGACAGATGTGCATGTCACGGTAGACTGACAGGCATACTGGTGCTGGTTTACAGGTAAACGTTAAGGCTGCCGGACAGGAACACCTGAAGCGGCGAACTTATGCAACATTACCGGAAATAAAATTGCTTCATTCATATTCGGCCATCTGGTAGACCCTTCTGGCAAACCCCTCTGACACGCCAATATGACTTGAAAAGGATAGATGATCTGTATTTCACTCGTATTTTTCCGTACCCATCAAAAAATTGAGCGAAAATTTTCCAAGTATACACACGGAAAGTCTTCATCAAATGATTATTCCCACTTTCCTTCTCCTTATATGGAATAAATATCCAATACTCAAATTGAAGAAACCACGCCAAACTGTTAGGTTTCGAGAGCTTACCTGAAGGCGAGAAAGAAGGCCAGGAAAGGAAGGGTAGTGACAAGGCACAGCCTGCTCCAGTCTGTGACGAGGTAGGCCACCACAGCAAGCAGGATAAGGCCGCAGGAATAGGCCAGGTTCATCGCGACGGTGGTGTAGGTCCTGTAGCGGGGCCCCACCAGCTCTATGGCTGCACGCCCGCCACATTCGAGTTGAGGGGGACATATTTTTGTGTGGGTGACATGTTTGTACAGTGAAGCTTCTGCGTATATTTTATGGGTTGTGAAATACAGAGCAATCGTATAAGACCATTTTTAGGCAATTTTATGGTTTCATAAAATACACAGCATGTGTACGAGCAAGTTTTTATGCGCTTTCATAGCTTGGTGATGCATAACGCATATGTACGTGAGAGAATTTATGCACTTTTGTAGTTTGTAAAGTAAAAAATGTACACAATACGTTTAAAAATATAAAACTTTACCAAACTTGATGAAATATCATACATTGTGGAATGCGAGTAAACTTTGATAAATTTTTACAACTTGGCAAAATACGCATCGAAAGAGATTTCCATTTAAACTTGATATCCAATCTCCCAGTATTCATTGCGAGAAACGCAGTATGCTACCGTTTGTACCGTCTGCATCATCTACCTTTTTGATCATCGGTCGATCGACAATTCAATTTCCATGTCAAAGCACATGCCGACCTTGAAATTTTAATTTCAACGGCTCCTAGGTTCTCGTAAACAGACCTAAGCTCAATGGTCGACAAATCTAAGCCCCCATCAACGGCACTAGGATCCTAATCACCTCGACAGAGGCTCCTAACCCAGCATTAAGGGCGAAGCCCGTCTCACCATGAGGGGCGTGGCCCGTCTCACCCAGCATAAATGGCCTGTCACACTCAGCACAAAAGGCCTGTTTAATCCTAGCACGATGAGCGGGGCCGTTTTTAACCGCCACATTGGGTGAGGCCTTTATCATCCAGCACTTAGGGCAGAGCCCATCTCACCCAGCACAAAAAGCGGGTACTATCTGACCTAGCACTTAAGACTGGGCCTGTTTCACCTAGTACTAAAGGCGTGGCCTGTCTCACCCAACACGAAGGGCGTGGCCATGACAGCAGGTACCGTGAAGCCCACCCCTAGTCTGCACACGAGCCACCAGTTGTAAGAGGGCGCGAAGGCTGCCGCGCTCCCGAAGAAGAGCATGACGCCGAGATAGAGGTAGAAGGAGGGGTGCCGTCCCAGCCTGCCGGGGGATGCATTGTGTAGTTTTGGTGGACAGAAGTTTTGCACGCATGAGGTTTAATTTTTATGAAACATCTAGTTGATCAACATTCGTTCAACTCACACAGAATATGAACTTTACAAAGTAGATAGAAGATATTAGACAAAATTTATACGCCGCAGGACTTGTGTATCTAATGGTGCTTTCACGCCGTTCTTTTTTTATAATTCTCAAGCGTATGAAATCGCTTATGAACTAGAACATAAGCAATCAGATGAAGTTAGACGGAATATTGTTTATGCTGCCACCAGAATGAGTACATTCAATGAATAGTCTAACTGCATTCAGTAAAATCTGCTTTATTTCGCACCATCAAAATGTGCTGAGCAGATCACGGGACTCTCGTTTATGGGGTCAATATACTGTAGGTAGCGTACGACCGAGCGACCTGGCGCCTGATTCGGTGAACTCTGATGAGAGTTAATGATAACGACCGAATTTCATTTTGCATTAAATTTCACATACGAACATGTCCTTAGGGCTTTAGGAATCAAACAACACAAAATACACGACACCGGCCAGCCCACAAGCGCCTCCTGGAGTCACTGTGGCGGCTATTTACGAGCTGAATCTGCCCCGAACCCTGGACGGGAGGAAGTAAATTATGGCCAAAAACGTGAGCTTTGAACGATCAGCACATAACACAAACACTAGATGCGTAAGCAAGCAGATTAACAAGAACACGAGGTTGCAACTGTCAGACCTTGACAACCCGCGATACGACGTGTCAACCGTACTCCGTCAACTCCCTCGGACTCGAAAATAAGAATCCTACGTAGTCACGTCCGCTTTCCCGATGCTGCCCTTCTTGCTCGAGTACGCACGTCCTTCTCTCTCCTTAACTCCGCCCGGGCCTTTTTATTCCGGGTGCTGCGAAGTGGTCAGATCCTTACGGAAGATTCTAGAAGGTAACTCCCCTGTTTCCATTCTGATGCTCTAAAAGGGGAGATTATTTGGAGGAAGGGGGATTAGGGTCGGTCGCAGGGTCAACAGCTTTTATTTTCTGACGGAGGCTATCCAAGCTTGAGGGGCAAGCATTTCAATATCGAATTATAACTGGTTGGCGATGTCTCCAGGCGTCCGTGATGTGGCTACGACCTTTTTGATTCGTTCCGAGCCCTGGGCTGGGTCTCTTGATCCTTCGTAGCTTTGAATGGTCGGCCCGGTCCTAATTGCCCTTCAACTCGAGTATGAGACGTAGTTTGACGATGCTGAATAATTTCAAATTATACACTTGAGCATTCAACCAAACCAGTCTCGTATGTTTAATGTTCAGTTGCAAAACCTTCGTTGGTATTTACTTTTCAAAGATGAATGTCATATTACAAAATTAGGCGTTCACGAGATTGTGGGGGCATAAGCCCGTTTATAAAACCATATTTTCTTCAACTCTTCAAGATTCAGTGGGTTCCTTTGATGAACTTTCTTCTTCAGTGGACCTCAAAGATGTTCGATAAGAGCGAGGTGTCGGGATTGCCATGACGATGGGAAAACATTTATTTTGTTTTTATCAACCAATTGGATGCTAATTTTTTCCCGTGTTTAAGGTCGTTATCTTGCCGGAACGTCGTTTGTACTTCTAGGATAAATGCTTCGTACATGTACTGAAACTCTCCTCCAATATTTGACGGTACATGGCCCCATCCATCTTCCCATCAATGATATGAAGCGCACCATTGCCAAGTGCTATGAAACAACCTCAAATCCTTATCCCTCTACCTCTGCACTCCACTGCTGAAATGGTATTATGCTTCTCATAGGCTGCTCCTTTTTTCATCCACACAATCACACATGTCGAGCAAAGTCACGACCGAACAATTGAATTCTGGTTTCATCAGGCCAAATAACAGTTTTCAAAATACATGTCTTGCATCGAAGTGTTCTTTTTTCATATTTTAGATAACTTGCAACGTAGTTTTTTAGCAGCATGGGAGTTTTACGGGATGT
This sequence comes from Orchestia grillus, assembly GCA_014899125.1. Lineage (NCBI taxonomy): Eukaryota > Metazoa > Arthropoda > Malacostraca > Amphipoda > Talitridae > Orchestia > Orchestia grillus. Next base: position 4,364 of record VOMN01122232.1, read on the forward strand.
GAAACATTTTATCTCATAGCAGTAACGTTTTCTACGGGTATTTTTTCGCTCACTTCTGTCCCGGAGGCTTCTAGGTCAGTTTTAATTATTTGCAAGTCGTCATAAAAATTTTAAATTTCATTATCAGAAGTCGACGATACCGAAAACCAATCTTCCGCGGATCACTTGGCTTTTGGTTAGTAAGTAGTTGGCCCCATATTCCTTGAACTTACGAATAATTGAACTAACTGTAGGGTATGACACATTAATCTACGAAAAAATCTTTCTGTACGACATTCCCTGAGATTGGAGCGAACTATTTGTTCCTTAGATAATTTGACTTTTTTTACTCTCGGTCCGACGTCCTTTTGGTGAGATCGTCCATCAACTGTTCTTGAGTGATTAACTATTCAATTCCATGCCGAACCAAGTTGATTTTTCTACTCGGAACCTCTAGAAATGTCTACAAGTTGTTCCGATGCCACGTGAGAAAAGAGAAATACACAATTATCGCGTGAAAGTTGTTTTACAGGAATTGTTGGAAGGTTTTATTACGTGCCATGTGTAAGTTATGGAAACCTACTTCTTTATTTCAATGACTTTTGTCAGTCGTAAGTAGCGCATTTGGTAGCAATTCCCGGCCGAACAGCAAGTCACGGGAATGACAGCAAATGAAACTCTTTTAATCATTTATCAAATTAATAGGGCATTTATGAGGCGGGTGGCAAGTATAGTGAAATAACAAAAGTGAAAAGAGGGCAGTGAAATTTCATTAATGGAGTATTAGCCTAGTCGCTCAGATGAGCTCGCACTAACCAGAGAGCGAATGAGCTTGAAGAATAGATACAACTAATCGACTAATATTCAACTGGTTTAACTCAAAGTGCTATTTCCCCGCTTTCGCGTATTTGCGGACTGCAAAAAACCTCACCTACAGTAACTCAGTCTGACCGACACAAACGAGCTGCTCCAGGTGGGCTACCGCAGTATTCTAATAGAGATTAACTATTTTGACCTAGCTAGCAGTTCGAGCAAATTTATGTTTTCCAGCTCATTCACTTAACTCCAATTTATAACAGGGTACCCAGCCTGACCCTCGAGCTATCAAAGACTGACTGCACTCTGGCTCTGTCCTTTCCATACTAACTGATCCAAACTCCCTCATTCACTCTCGGTCTCCCCAGTGATGCAAAACGTCCAGTTGTGCCGATCGTTTCGTGCCACATCTAAACACATTCCCACGGCATGCAGTTCGGTATTTTGCCGTTGCTTGTTAGTAACCCTTCTCAACTCATGTGTATGGAATTTCTCTTTGTTAGGCCAAGCTATAGATGTATCATATTACTCCCCGGGTCTCACACTCATGCAGGAGCTCTACTCGAGAATGCAGTCAGCGCTCACAGCACTGCCCACGTTTGGAATGCGCACAGCGTCTCACATGCCTCTCGCATTCCGATGAAAAAGCACAGACCTAGCCTGCTACGAAGCTGTCTACATGTATACAATGACTCTCATTTCATACACATGTATGATTTTAGTGTATATGAAGCCGTTCGCTTCAAAAATTTCGTATTTCGTTTTAAAATTGTACTTTCATAACTAGAAGTTGTCTTCTATTAAAGATCTAAGTTTTTGGGCTTGCAAACGATAAAAAAATTGATCTATTGTGAGCAATTAGATAGAATGCGAAACCAGTCATTACGTGTCATGCCCAAACATTCTAGGCATTACTCGAAAAAACCTCACTTCTTAATTTCTTACTATGACTGAAGTTTGGAGGTTCAAATTATGATAGTTGTTTCACATAACCTAACCTAACCTAATCCAATAAATGAGTAAATGAGTCTTATCATGCAATGCCTGATGTGTTAAGCTATTACACCTAATGCCTAGTTACACTCTATGTATATACTATATATATAGATCCTCTTTGTGCATGATATATATTTATTTGAAATCCATATATATATATATATTTCCTCATGCATGTATGTAGTTATTAGGTTAGGTTGCAACACACAGCATTACTTTAAAATGAAGATATAGCGAAGACAATAGATTTAAAAGACAAAAGATATCTATTAAAAATCGAACGTTTCGACCACTAAGATCATCACTGGGGGTCTGAAACAACGAACAAAAATATACAAGCGTTAACGAAATTAACTTTACAATCAAGTAGACTAACATGAACCCTCATAAATAAACGATAAAGAAAAACAAAAAATCGGAAACAAAAAGACTACACTGCCAAGCAGAAGCTATTTTTAAAGGGGTATGACGATTGCATGTCGTTAAGATTAGTGTTTAATCTACTTATGAACGGGGACTCGGGAATACGTAAATTAGAAACTGAGCTTGCACTGCCAAAGATATCAAAATCCTGTTTCATAACAAGAATTTTGCCCTGTTCTGAATGGTTACGTACTTCTAAATGGGTTGATTTGCTTAACGGGTTACCTGTTTTGAAACTCCTACCAATATGCTCAAAAAATCTACATTTTAGCTCACGCTTGTAGAACACACGTAAGAAGACCTACACAGTGAGCAACAATATTTCTGTTGACCACTCGTCAAAGTTATTTCTGATCGCAGTAAGTTTCAAGAAATTGTCGACCCTATTCACAAATACGTATTACGGATTGAAGATAAAATTGATAATCTTTCTTCGGAAATTGTTTAAGTCTTCTGTAGTTTCTCGAGCAGTGTATAATAGTCTTTTTGTTAGTGGTTCCGGTCCCGGAATCCTCTATGGATTACCCAAGGGGCATAAGGCCAACATTAGAACAAAATTTCAATTGAGACCAATCTTTGCTGCATATAAAACACCTTTTTTTAAATTACTAACTTTTTAGTACTGATCCTCAACCCACTGGCCACTAATGACTATAGCGTATTGAATTCGTCCTCATTTGCTAAGGAAATCTCCATGGTTAGTAATGCCCAAATAATGTACATAGCTTCATTTGATATCGAAAATGTATTTACTAATATTCCATTGACCGAAGCCAATGACATTTTTTTGCTTTATCTATTTAGCGTAGAAAATACTGTTTATAATATGCGCAGACTGGCATTGAAAACCTTTTTGCGCTTTGCAGTGAGACATTAATTTTTTCTGTTTGGTGGCAAATACTATCAGCAACTAGAAGGACAAGGTATGGGATTGCCATTAGGGTCAACCTTTGCAAATATTTCCATGTCTCATCACGAACAAAACTGGCTTTCTGAGTGCCATGATATTTTTAAACCTGTACTTTATTATCGCAGATATGTCTATGACCCTGTTATTTTGTTTCGAGATCAATCTCATGCCAGCCTATTTCTAGATTACTTAAACGCAAAACATGTTTGTATATAATTCACAATGGCGACCAAAACCAACAATAATTACATTTTAAAATTATTTGGTAGAGCGCTCAAATAAGACCTTTTGTCTCTCCGTTCATAGGATGGGGACTTTTACTGATACGGGTTTAAGCTATTTTAGTTTTTGTCAGCTACAATTTAAAATTAATAGTATCCAATCCCTACGCCCTTGCGTGTATGAAATTAGTTTAAGTGTTTATCATTGCACATTGAGCTTGAATTTATAAAAAAAATCAAACAATGTCTACTCCCTTCACTTATTTAATAGAAGCGTTCGGCAATTTTTAGAAACAAAATTCAAATCTGATTCTTAACAGCCGACCGTGGAGAAAAAGAAACTTTATGTCTTTCTACTATTCTGTGGCTATCAGTCAGAACAGTAGAACGAAGAGTTGCGCTGTCTCACTCTGAAATACTTTCTGTGTGTTTACCTTAACATTGATTTAGTGAAGAGTTTCAGGATCAGTACTTTATTTTCATTCAAGTGTACACTGCATATTTCTATGCTCTCCTCTATTGTTTATAAATATTGTTGCCCACTGTGAGGGCCTTCGTACTTGGGTTCCACCACACGTGCGCCAAGATGTAGAGTTTTTCAGCATATTGGCAGGAGTTTCAGAACCGGTAACTCGTTAAGCAAACCATTCCATTCAGCAGTACGTAACAATACAGAACAGTGCAAAATGCTTATTATGCAGCAGGTTTTTTCCGTCTTAACCAGAAAAAACTCAGTTTCTGATTTACGCATTCTCGAATCTATGTTCATTGGTAGATTAAACGTAATCTTAACGACATGCAGTCGGCACACACCTAAAAATAGCTTCTGCTTAACAGTGTAGTCTTTGTGTTTCCTGTTTTTTTGTTTTTCTTATTCGTCCATTTTTGAGAGTTCATATTAGTGTACTTGATTGTAAAATTAATTCCGTTAATGCATGTATAATTTTGCTCGTTGTTTCAGACCCCCGATGTTGATGACCGGAGCGGTCGAAACGTTCGATTTTAATAGATATGTATTTTAAATCAATTGTCTTTTCTATAACCTTCATTTTTTGCATGTATATTTGTATTTAGGTAGGTATAAAAACTGTGTGTTTCTAACAAAGGAATTATACATACACAATCTCAATGTGGACCTGGAAATAATCTCAATATGAACATAAAAATTATCAATTTATTTACGTGCGTAAATGCATAGAATCTTCTGAAGACTGGATTACAGCGGCTGGATCATAGCTGGTGAGAACTATTCGCAAATGAATAAATTTTACGAAAAAATAAGTTTGGCACATAAAATAAAGTTTTCAACCGAATAGAGCTTATAACAAATAAGGATGGCAAATTTTATAAAGTTAACCAACGAATAACGTTAAAATACAACTAAAGTGTGCGAGTGCAATAAAGTTTGTAAACAATTAAAGCTTGCTAACATAAGGATGACAAATGACATAAAGTTTTCGAAGGAGTAAAGTTTACACACAACTAAAGTTCGCGAGTAAAAAAAACTTGCATAAGAGTACAGTTTACAAAGATATTAAAGTTACGAAGACTCATAGTTTGTGGAGAAGTGTCGAGTTACCCGTCTTGAATGTAACCAAAAATGTAGTTGCCGACCAGTCCCGCCGCCCCCAGCAGCACCAGCGCCAGCGTCGGTTGGAAATGTTGTGTGCACACCAGGTCCCACTGCACACAGCACGCATGGTGACCAGATGGAACTACATATAACACATATGGTGACCAGCTGGCCCTGTAAACATTCCATATGGTGACCAACCGGCACTGCACACACCACACATGGTGACCAGCTGGCGCTGCACACATCCCACATGGGGTCCAGCTGGTGCTGCACACATCACACATGGGGTCCAGCTGGCACTACAGGCAGTACATACGGTGCCTAGCTCGGACTGCACGCACCACATGTGGTAACTAGCTGACAATGCACGCAACGTATATGGTGACCGGCTGTCACTGCTCACATCACATGTGGTGACCAGCTAGCACTGTACTCAGTGCGCGTGATGACTTTTCGAATATTTTGCAACATTTATTTACCACAAGTAATGTACATCAGACCCAGTTTTACAATCAAATGAGAAATGACAAAAAACGGAATCGGAATATGCACCACTTGAAGGCCTAAATAAGTCACAAAGTTTCTATGGTAACCTATATCTAAGTGAGGTCCTTCAATTTACGGCACATCAATGATTACTATCAAAAAAGCCAAAAAAATTAGTTACACACATCGATGCAAATTACAATAACTGAATGAGTTGCTTGAAATTACAAATTAGGGTACAAACATGGTATGAATTAGCAATTGAAGTAAAGACTACGTACAAACGCATAGATGTGTAGATATATATAGGTCGACGTACACGAACGTATGAATAGTCCTTCAGTACTGCAAGAGAAGGAGCTTAAAATTACCAATTAGGATACAAAAATGGTATGAGTTCGCATTTGAATAAAGGACTACATACGCATATTTGAACATATATCCTCGTAAGTCGACGTACACAGACTTTCGTATATTACAATACAGTAAAAGAAGGTAGGCCTCAAAATTACTCACGATTATTTTACTGTTTTTAGGACATTGGAAAAATGGAATTCCAAAATTTAGTACGTGGAAAAAAAAATCCAATGATGGGATTTGACGCGGGAGTAATTAGAAAGTACTCTTACTAGTTTATTACAATTCCTGGTGATATGATCATGGAAACAGAGTTGGTCAGAAATTGTTTCATGAAGATTCGAGTCACTGCTTGTTCTAATGGTTTTAAATATAAAAACTTTACTTCCAGTAGAAATTAACGAAGGTTGGGCAATTTCAGATTTCACATTCATTTAAAAAGAGTCGTTAGTGTTCTCGTTGTAGTGCGGGTGTGCAAAAGCTCTTAGGGCTTTTTCTATTGAGAAAAACTTTGCTCATTTTTTATCAGTCCCATGCCATACTTCTATTCCATATAGCAGAAAGGAATGAATAAGTGTATGATACACTCATAGGATTTTTGAGGCATCAGCATACATCATATTTATTACTTTACGGTACATCAATTGATTTCGGAAGTATTTACGAATGAATGATGTATGTTCCCTGAAAGTCAATTGCTGGTCAAGGATTATTCTCAGAAACTTTACGTGATCAGTTTGCTCTATAATACCTTTTTCCATCGTTATTTGAGGAGAGAAATTTTTTTCCGTGCGAGAACAAAATATATTTCGGTTGATATATAGTGATGCAGATTTTATTAGCTTTTAGCTACATGGAGACGTTTCCTAGTTCTTGAATAATTTGATCAGCTGATTCTTTCATATTGTTTGAAGAAAACCTCGATGAAAGGGTACTGCCATATTTAAAAAGTATAAAATTCAATTAGGCGGTGCATTTTACTAGATCGAAATTCAAAAATAGTAACAGTCAGGGTTCCAATACTGAACCATTGTGGCACTCCGCGAGTCACATTCAGCCATCTGATTCTGCGTATCCAATTACAACGAAGTGATTACAGTTTGAGAGATAAGAAATGAACCACTAATGGTGAGTTCTTCTTATTCCATAGTGATTTATCTGGATAGAAGGATCTTGTGATCTACACTATCAAAAAATTTTTGAATTTCAAAAAGATGGTGAATGTGAGAAAACCCTGGCCAATGTTTGAGTACAGATATTGAAGAGGATTTAGAATTACTTGAGTTGTTGACCTGTGGGTCCGAAAGCCAAATTATTTGTTATAAATATGAGAATTTCTTTCAGGCTATGAATAAAATTTGTGTGCGCTATTTTTATCAAATACCTCACTAAAAATCGGAAGGACAGCGATTGGTCTATAATTATCAGTACATTGATTGTCATCGATTATGAAAAGTCGTTACTCCTGATATTTTCAGAGTGTTCGGGAAGATTTCAGTGTGAATAAATTTATTGATCAGGTCAGACAGAATGGGCGAAATTAAGTCATCTATGGATTTTAACACTTTTAAGGTAAGCCTTTTAATTCCGTTTGACTTGTTTTTTAATGCCTTGAAACGTTTTATCCCCTCACTATTAGATACTGATATGAAAAAAAAGAATGGTTTACATTTAAGTGAGTGAGATTATGCGAGTGATCATTTGAGTTCGAGCCAATTTGCACGCTGTCAGCAACGCTGTGACCAGCTGGCATTCCACACAGCACATGTGGTGACCAGCTGGCACTGCTCACACTACATGTGGGGACCAACTGGCATGGCTCACATCACATGCGATAACCAGCTAGCGCTACACACATCAAACATTGACCCATATGCATGTTACTACACCTTCCTGCACACAGAGTGCATGGGAACATGGCTACTTCGCAATAGTGACCGCCATTGTGCACTCCAGATTTTGGAAACTTACAAACTACGGTCCTAGATGCTAGCCTTTAAAATTACTCACTTCGTTTCAGTATTTCGTATGGGATGAAAACTGAGGCCGCTGGTAGGTCGTCCGTACCAGCATATAGTTGTACAAAAAGTAAAATATTTGGCTAACAAATGAGCTCGTACCTTTCACGCAAGGACCAAAACTGGAGTACGAGATTCAGGCGCAGAAAAAAAACGATCAGTGCATCAAGATTATACTTCATTTGGCAGCGCTCCCACGGGCTCAGAAGCCAGTGTCATCGGGCTAGCAGCCCCCATACTTCAGTCAGTTGTATGAATAAAAAATTCATATAAAAATAATGTACAATTTATTTGCGCGGCAATTGTGTGTTATTCAGTCAGTCTTGAGACAGTATTCAAGTTGCTTTTCTGCGGCATTACTACAATGTTTCTTCATAATATGTACATTCTACATTCAGAATTGATATAGCACGTATACATTTTAATATTCTGCTCTCGAGTAAAACACAAGCACAAAAAAGAAGCCGACTGGTCAAGCAGCAAATTGGTCAGCAGTAAACTGGTCGAGCGACAATCTGGTCCAACAGTAAACTAGTCAAGTAGTAGATTGGTCAAGCAGCAAACTGGTCAAGCAGGAGACTGGTCAAGCAGCAGACAGGTTAAGCAGCAGACTGGTTAAGCAGCAGACTGGTCAAGCAGCAGACTGGTCAAGTACATTAGTCGGATGTGTATATGTTGTTTCCGTAGCGGCAGTAATAGCGCGCTCCCATCCAAGTCATCTTCGATTCGACACCACGGCCACGTCATCGACCAATACTGTTATTGCCTCAGCACAGCCCTGGACAACTGTAAAACTGAAGGTCGGTGCTGAACGGAATGGAACAGTCGCTCGCATCGTGCGTTTGCACGCACACCCTAAAATTTCTCAGTCACACTAGTACCATTGATGTGTATTCAATATTTTACCAAACTAAACCCGACGATTAGTAAGATAATCGTAAGTTGTTGGTCTGACGATGGTATCACACGTGGGCACATGTCCTCAAGGCGTCCAGTGGGTACGTATCCTCAAGACGTCCGGTGGGAACGTGCCCTCAAGACGTCACGTGGGCACGTGCCCTCAAGACGTCACGTGGGCACGTCACAGTCAGCGCGGTCGGAAGCTCGCATACCTCACTCGCGTACAGTACAACTGAAATGAAATTTTCTTCAGCATGAAAGTTTGCTTCCGTAAATTATTATACATAAGGCTAACTTGAATACAAATTAAATCTTTATTGTCATTATCACACTATAATTTAGGAATGACTTCGATTTCATCACAATTATTCTATAGCGTCCGCCAGTCCTGGATGCCCGCCGCTAGCTAGAGTTTGCTCCGCCTATTGAGCAGACAAATGTGCAATTGCCGCGTCCGCGCGTCTGGCGGCAACCCGACGCCGCATTTCCGGCCGCACGACCACACTGCGGACTCGCCACGTGTGGACTTCCTACTCCGCGTACTGAACTGTTTTAAGCATAACGTGCTACGTACGAGCCGTAACGTGCTACATTCGAGTTATATCGTACTGCATAAGATCCATAACATTTAGTAACGTGTTTTTTGGCTTACAAACAGGTTAAGTCGTCTACAAACGAATCGCCTTGTTAGCTGTAGAAGACATTTTTATGCCCGATGGAACGTATTTTTCATTCACTTCACCCACTGGGTTCCCAAAATAAATAAATTGATACATCTATAGTAGAGCAGAAGGATAAAATATTGTTGAATAGTCTATACAACTAATCATATCGCCGGTCTGGTTTTCAGTACCCCATATTTTGTCTCGATTGATCACTGATATCTCCCCCTCCCTCTCGAGCTTTCCAGTGATGCACGCAGCTTAGGTGTACTGCAAAACTTGCTCTCATACCTACTTAAGGACAATTCTAAAACTTTTACATTGGCATGGCGAAGTCAGACTTCAACATAGACCAAACACTGAAGTTCAAAAGCTTCAGATCGGGGGAAGATGGAGGCCCTGTTTCCAAACTCTAGATCATTGGGAAAATTGACTTGACGCCGCTGTCGAGTCTTTTAGACGTTTTCGAGGATTCGCTGCCTGACTGAATTGCCAAATATTCTTTCTTAAAGTATATATTCATTTCACGGAGGGTTAAAAGTAATATTTCATCAATTGTATACGAATTCTCTTTAAAGCTTTTCTTAAAGAATATGAGGAAAGACTTTCAAGTTTTGGAAACGGCCATACAAACCATTACTCAAGCTGGCACTTAACAGCGAGTGCTGGGTTGCGTACCCAGCACATTGTCATTCTGAGGATTAAATTCTTCCTCCTCTGTGAACTTGTTAGCATCAGAAAATGCAATATTTTTTCCTCCTGCACCATCCTGCAGAAAGGCCAGACGAAGCAGTGTTGTGTCGGCTCGTTTCTGTATTATGAGGTCAATGAGTCGCTGGCGCTTCTGCAGCTTGAAGGGAAAAATTTGAAGTCAGTTTTTGACTGCGGTCCTCATTAATTTTCCACGAATATCTACCTATATGTCAATTTTCACCGGCGGCTGCTTTGGTTTTACCTGCATCGCTCGCGTACGACCTTCATGACTACGGGAGGTGCGAGCAGAGCGGCGATATCCGCTTGAGGGATGGTCTTCGTCAGTACCAAGCTCACTAAATCTTTCAAGTTCGCAAAATCTACCAAGTTCACTGAAACTACCAAGTTCAATAAATCAACCAAGTTCATTGAATCTATCAAGTTCATGGAAGCTGTTAGCAGTGTCTCAAACAGTAAATCTCTCCTCATTTAACTAATTCCTAATATTGGATTTTGACAGTTTATGGCGATTAAGTTCAATGTTGGTTCAACATTTAAACATTATTGTGAACAATTGTAGATAATTACCTGTTCGGGAATGACGAGTACAAGTTAATAACTATTACTCAATGTTTTTAGGATTCGAGGAGATTTGAACTCATATTTACTCACAATGAATTGAAACAGAATCCGGGGACATATGCCGAACCCATTTACCTAGATGTGTTTGTATGTGAGGAATGAAAGTGAAATGTATTACTATAAATAAATATACACATATCTATAATTACTAAATCGACTCTCGGCGTACGCCAGTTATGGGTGAACGCCTTGACATCGTTCGGCGTACCGATCAGGAAACTAAGCGGACGCCAGCGAGGGGTGGACGCCAAGACAGCGCACCCATCAGAAAACTACGAGAACACTAGATATGGGTGGACGCCTTGACAGCGCTTTGTGTACCCATGGGGAAACTAAAGAACCTTTATTAATTCCAACACGTTTTACCGTTGGGTNTTGAACCAGGGTCCTCTCAGTTACGAGGCCAGCACGCTAGCAGTATGCCATGGAGCCCACACTAAGCGGACGCTAGCTGTTGTTGGACAGCTTGATCGCGCTCGGCGTACCCATTGGGTTGAGAAATATACATTCGCCAGTGCAGGGCTATTGTAATAAAATTCTGAATATGAGAAGGCATATAGATTTCTCGGGAAGGAACGTTGTTGAGAAAATTGGAAAAAAACAACTTTGCGG